>JBBPRS010000002.1:0-283887 GCA_038093155.1 Boletus huronensis | reverse complement strand
GTGGGGTGTTTAAACCCACTGGCAAAGGTCAGATATGAACGGCTCATCATACCGTGTTCTTGATCGCCCACCAACGCCCCTGGAGTTTGCTAGGCTTGTCCATCTATCGAGACCAGCGGTAATCAAGGGTACTAACCTGATCTACTTTGCGTCATTCCAGCGAGGCTAACGCGTTGTCTCTTAGGGGTAAAATTTCCAGCTTTGACAAAGTGGACAGACGACTATCTTGTTCGAAAAATGGGGGATCAGTCTGTCTCAGTTGCGGTGACTCCCGATGGGTATGACCAAATCATTCGCGACTGTTTTTCAGACGCATGATTGAACGACGGCAAGTCGAGCAGATGCAGTCACCCGCGCCCCGGACGGAAGACTATACTTTGCCGAGCCGTTCATAGACTCCATGACCCTTCGTGACCTCCTCACGAAGTTGCGTTCAGGTAACTCGTATTCATTTTCATTCTGGTTGACACGACCGGACCATGACACGGTTTAGATGAAAAACATGTCCATTATCTACAATCGCAAAACGGAAATTTGTATTCGCAGGATTTCTTCTCGAACGGAGAGGATGCCTCAGAGTTCGCGGCCCTGCGAGCGGATGTCCCTCCTGAAGTCAACTTTGTTCGCGATGCACTGGGTTCGTTGTCGGTTCATGACGATGTCTTCCAATTGTCCTGAGAAACCGACTAGATCGGACGCCCGACGCCGTAAATCTGTGGATCGGGGGCAGCAACAGCGTTACAAGTATACACAGTGGTACGGTACCCGGCGATCTCTCGACTTTCTAGGCGTGATTGGAAGTGTAGACCTTTATGAGAACATATACACTGTCGTTCGTGGTACCAAACACTTTACGTTGTTGCCACCAACTGAAGGATGGTGTTTGGAAGGTTCGTGCTACACTCCATCTTCATCTCGTTGCTCATGGCAGTAGAGAGGTTGTACCCGCATGGCGTATACACCTGCACGGATGCGACTCGAGAACTCTATCTCCTTCCATCATACGAAGCTCCACCTGTGCGGTGGTCTTCGGTCCCAAACCCTGACCTTCCAGACGCATTGCCACCAGAAGCTCACCCGATACACATTACACTGGCTGCGGGAGACACATTGTACCTCCCTGTTGGCTGGTGGCACTTTGTCAGACAGTCGGGCGATGTCACTATTGCATTGAATTGGTGGTATGACGCGGAGCTTCAGGGGATCAATTGGGTGTGGTTGAACATGCTTCGGGCGTAGTGTGTAGTAACTAATTCTGTCACGCGTGTGTCACGTCACATTTCCCTGTATTCCGTGTACAACTGTCTAGGCTCAAAATATGGGCAAGGACAAGAGCGAGAAGAAAGAGAAAAAGAGAAAGGCAGAGGAAATAGCGGATGCGCCACCGGCTGAGGTTGTAGAAGTCGAGGATGCGTCCTCGGTGCGTTTCCTGACCATTTCATGGTGCCTCAGACTCACCCAGGTCCAGCCTACGAAGAAAACAAAAAACGAAAAGGAAGAAATTGTCATCCCCCTCGAGGACCTTTCTCCCATCGCGCGACCTCTTGCACAGAAAAAGCTAGTGAAAAGGTTGTACAAGACGATCAAGAAAGGTGAGGTCCTGACCCGCCGATTCCACGCTCGTGCATTTTGATTATTGCATGCAGCATCCAAAGCTAGGCAGGTCAAACGCGGTGTAAAAGAGGTCGTGAAGGGTATCCGCAAAGGGGAGCAAGGGCAAGTGATCCGTTCCGTATCGTTTGAGACACTCGCGCCATTTCATTTGCCAGGTTACTCGTTCTCGCTGCTGACATAAATCCTGTCGACATCATATCCCATCTTCCTGTACTCTCCGAGGACGCGCAGATACCTTATGTATTCGTGACATCCAAGGAAGAGCTTGGGCACGCCAGCTCTACAAAACGACCGACAAGTTGTGTCATGGTATGTCCAAATCTGAAGCGCAAGGCTCAGAAGAAAGACGGCGGGGACGGCGGTGAGGACGATTACCGGGAACTGTACGAGGAATGTCGTCGGGACGTGGAGAAGCTTGATGCCAAAGTCGTTTTCTGATCTCCCGCAGCCAATCCTGTCTCGCCAACGTGTAATTTTCCGTTGTGTAACGCACTATGTAATACGTTTGCAACGGGCTTCTCACGTTCACACACATCTCTTTCCGCTTACCAGTGACCCAGTCTGTGATCTCTCATTCTCAGCTATGCTCGCGTCGAAAGCCAAGACTGCCTCTGCCAATGGCTCAGCATCTGGAAACACAATCCAGGTACCTCCAGCAGGCATCGTCCCGCCGTCGCCAGTTTCGAAGCCATTCGACCGCCCGGCGACAAACAGCTCAGGGAGACCTGACAAAAGTGTGTATGACGCGGAGCAGGAGAGACTCAGGTCTGAGATCGAGGCCCTGCAGGCCAAGCTTGTGTGTTGCACCTCTGTTGTCATCGATGCAGTGACCGATCGTATTTCCATAGGGTGCCATCCGAGAGAAAATATCGTTGGCCACCAAGCCTTCGGGGAATGACAGACGGAATGAGCTCCGTGCGGAGCTTGACGGCATACGTGAACAACAGTCTTCTTACAAGACTTCTAGAGGGAAGGTCCTCGACCAACTCAAGTCTTTGCAAGACGGCATACAAAAGAAGGTACGTTCAGACATGTTGCTTCTGTGAGTGTCGGTTTAATCTGAACAAATACTTCAAGACGAAGGACTTGCAAGCCGCGCGGGGCAAGGCACTTTTCCGAACTGTCGCCGAGATTGATGCTCACATCACGTACGCCGTTCCTGCGACTGTTTTTCAACTGTAATCGCTGACTTCCTCGCCCAGGAACCTGGACAAACAGGTAGAATCCGGCAGTATGACGCTTGCTGACGAGAAGCGTGCTCTTCAAGAAATCTCACAGTCCAAACGGATTCGAAGGACTGTAGAAGGTTTCCAGGCCTCCCAGGATTCAATCGACGCGGACCGGAGTGCTGCCGACGAGCTTCGCCAACAACTGGATGACCCAGAGTCCAAAGCCATCTCCGATCGTTACGACGCGATCAAAGCAGAACTAGATGAACTCAAGAAGGAGTCAGATGAAGGATATGCTGGCCGCACCAAGCTCTTCGAAGAGCGGGACAATTTGCAAGCTCAGATAAACGCCCTCTTTAACGAGAAGAGAGCCTCTGCGCAGGAGTTTCGAGAAGCAACCGACCGCTACTGGGCGAAAGTCAACGAAGATCGTGCTCGTCGTGCTGAGAGGGCTCGTGCGCAGCGTGCAGCTGAAGAAGCTCAAAAGAGGTTGGAACATGCTCAACGGTTACGAGAGGAAGCATCCCTGCCAGCATATCAAGCAGAAATCGAAGATTGCCAAACGTTGATCGACGCTCTTTCGGGCAAGAGTTCTGACACCGCCGTGCTATCCACTTCGTCATTACCTCCGAAAGATGAAGTGGCTGGCGTGCCTAAGCTCGAACTAAGGCAGGTGGAGGCTGCCAATGAGGGCCTTGTGGCGCGCAAGAAGAAAGGGGAGGAGGAGGGGACATACTTTGCAGGAAAGGGGAAACGAGGAAAGAAAGACAAAATACCCAAGACCGCACGGGAAACGGATGCCCTCAAAAATCTTCCCTTCGGTACTATTACTGCGCTTTCCAAGCTCGCGATTCCTCTTCCGACTACCGCGGGTGATATTCCACGTGTCATCGAGGACCTGAAAACAAAGAAAGCGCGGTACGAGGCAGATCAGGCGCGTGTAACAGCGGAAAACGTTGCCAAAGCAGAGGCACAAATACAGCGCCTCACGAGCGCGGCCAAGCCAGAATACCCAGTCGACGGACCTCGAGCGTCGGTCGACTCGAACAGTAATGCGGATACACCGCTGGAATCGGTATCCACCCCAGTAGAGAACAATTCAGTTGATGATGAGGCGGCTGGCAACGTAGAAGTTGGGGTGGAATAGAGGCAGGATCAGGCGCTACAGTACTGTCCGCACATCCTTAAATCTCAGCGCTACTTATACCAGCAAGCTACTCGTCCGATCACAAGCAAAGGAACACTAGTATTATTTAGGTCAAGGCGATTACAATAGTGAGCACAACTTTTTGGAAAACAAACGGTCGATACAAATACGGAGCAAGGTAGTAATAAATGATGGGCCGAGAAACGTGGTCATATATACTTGCAGACTATGTTAAATTTTCTGCACAACCCAGCAAACGACGGAAAGTATAGTCGATGCTGATCATTTGATCAGGACGCAGCCTCCGCTTTAATAGTTTCGGTTTCGCGCTCTGGCTCGCTAGCATTACCAGACAAACTCAGATCTTGAGTCGAAAACGGCGCGACATCGAACGTATTCGTCGTCGCGTACTCGGAGAACGCAAGGCCAGCTTGATGGACCGAAGGTATCGAATCCTCAGGGGTAACTGAAGTATCCATGTAGTTTAGTCCCCCATATGCATCAGAATTGAAACCGGAAGCTGAGGCGTCCAGCGCGCCAGCAGGGAATGGATCCTGTTGCAATGCGGCCAACATACTGGAGGTTGTCGGAGTGTGGTTCATAGCGTGTTGTGGGCGAGTCTCAGAGGGAGTGAAGCTCTCTTGTCCAGCCATGGGTGAAAGGGAAAAGAATTGTTGCTGGATTACTGGTTCGACAGATGCAGCCACGGAATTGGTGGACAAAGCGACATTCCGCAGAACGTTGACCGCGATCCAGTCACTATGCGTTCGTGAGCAATACTACAATGGATAGGGGTAAAAGCAGAACTGACTCGAGGAATAGTTTCATTATCTGAAAAGCGCCGAACGCAGGGTCACTTCTGATGGTCTGGCACGAAAATGTCAGATCCACACGAGGGAATTGAGACAAAAATAAAACAAAACTTACGAGATCCCTCATAACCTGGCTAGTCACATATCCCCAACGAATGAGTACACTACGAGGACTCATTGCTCCTCTGTCGTCGCTAGCTCCGATGCGCTGCTCCATAAGTCTCTCTGTGCACTTATCAGCCCATGCCATCACTTCCCTGACGGGCTCATTGCTCTTCGCAAGACTATCCATCATCGCAACAAATTCCACCTCGAGAAGTTGGACGAGATCTTCGTGCCGACAGTTGCAAACCAAGGCCGATTGGTTGCGAACGGATTCAAAATCTACCTTCTGCCAAGATCGACGCATCTCAGCGAGCTGTTTTTGATTGGTGAGAACCGTGTTCAAAGCTTGGGTGACTTGATAGATGTCCACGAATCGTACTATAACAATAACGTCAATTGTGCGATGTCTCACCATCAACGCGAGCGTACACGTACAGACTAAATGCCCAAAACGTGCTCCCAGCTCAACCTTGGGCTCAACGAACGTGGTCCCGTATCCTTCGAGAGCGAGAAGGAGAATTTTCTCCATCTGACTGGCAAGTTGGCGCAAGCTGTTCAAAGAAGCCGTGGGGAGAGGGGAGAGCATCTGCGACCTGAGGAACTCGAGTATTTCCTATTCACGGTTGAGCAGCAGCACAGACATGGCATGTTGCAGACTTACGTCATAAACAATGGCATCGGCCTTGGCCATCAGTCCCGCAATCGCGGGTGCATGAACAACCTCACGGTGAGTGCCTGTCAAGGTCGACCAGAATCCCCTAAGATGCATCTCAAACTGATCAAATCGGAAAGCGCGGGCGCTCTCCAGGACTGCATCCAAGTGGTCTTGGAACCAACCCCATACTTCTCTCCCAGCAATACACTGGGTGGAAGCAGAACTAGCTCCGATGGCTTCCTCGATGGACGGGAAATGGGGCATATGGCGGACTGACAGATGCTGTTGTAGTTGGATATATTGACCATTAGCATTGGGCGCGAGGGTTAAGGTGGGCTGCGGTGCGATACTGGCCTCCGGTTGGCTGGCATGTCGACGGATGGGAGCATGACTGGGATAAGAGTTACTCCTGGCCAGGACCTGAGCTTGCGACGATAGGCTGCCTGCGGTCGGTGTCTTATCGCATATATCTTCGAACGTGACGCTGCCTTTGAGATCTCCTGAAAGAACAAGGGAGTTCCGCTTGGAAGCGCTGGAGCCTTCAGAATCTTCATCTTCATCCTCGTCCGATCGTTCCTCGCCCCTGTTTGCGTTCTCCCCCGACTCCTGCGCAGCACGAGCAGCGTTGATGGATGACTGACCTGCGTTGTTGTTTGACTTGCGGATGTAATCTTGCAAAAATTCGGCTTCCGCCGAAGTCGCGGGACGAATGCCACAATCTGCCAGAAAAAGACAATGAATAAATTTTCCGATCAACATCTGATGGAAGATTGTAAGACACGCACAATGGTATTTACTATTCCCGCGAACACCCAGACGCCTTGTTTTGATAGTGGGGAAACAGAGTCTGATGGCCTTGCCGAGCGTCGCAGTATTGATGTGAGGGATCTGGTACTGGTCGCAAACCCTGCGGTATGAAAAATAAAGGCCCTGGCGTGGTACATTCCCGTCAGGGTAAGGCGCATAGTTGGCTGTTAGCCTGGAATGCGAAACTGTGAGAATTGGAACACGGGAAGGGAGGTACAGGAACAAACCAAGCCTGAACGAAAATCTGCTTCGCTCGGTCAGAAGCACTGGTTGTGGTCGCGACCCGTACGTTCGCAGCTAGCTTCTGCAGGGCATGATCGGGGCTGATGGACATCCTGCCGAAAATGCCTGCAGACTGTCTAGGTTCTTGATGATTAGTGGGCATCGGTTGACCGGGCCCATACATGGTAGAATAGTCGGGGGTGTTGCCGAGAAACATGGCGAGATCGTCAGTTTCGCTTGAGGAAGAGTGGACGCTCTCTGTATCACGGGGGTAAGGAGAAGCCGCAGCACGGGCCCTGAGATGAGTCTGGCGAATATGGCCCTTAAGCGCGGGATTAGTCATATTACTGTTCGGAGGAGATTGACAAGGGGACATGTCTGCAGAAGGGAGCGAATACACGGAAGAGTGGCGTACAGGATCGCTGCCGAGGTAGGCGGAGGAGAGACGATATGGGTCGTCTGAGGGAGGGGGGATACCAGCTGGCATGCGAGGGACGATGTCCTGGGAAGAGTGGGGGCGGGAATTGGGCGAATGGGTGGAGGAGGAGGAGATCGAGGTTGAGCGGGAATGAGGGTGGCTGGGTGGTAAGAAATCAAAGGGGACGGTTGAAGAGATTGTCTGAAGATTTACGGCAGCCATGCGAGCGGGGGGAGAAAGAGGGTGTTGAGCTGGGGATTTGACCGACGCAGCGAATAGGCGGACCAGCCGGTGGAAGGGGAAAGAAAAACGAATAGAAGGGAAGTGGGCGGGGAGGGAGCGAGGGATGGCCAGGGAGTGGGGGAGATAATAAAGCAGGACTACCCCGTAGGCCAAGGCGAAGAAGGAAGACAAGTAGAGAAAAGAGACAAGAGCGCGTGGGGAGAGGAGAGGCAGCGAGTAGCCGTTTTGCAGCTGTGACGAGATCGCAAGGACTGGACTGCACGGTCGGTGGTCAAGGCAACGGCTCCCCGCGGTAGTACTCGTCAATATCGTATGTACCTATCTTTTTTTTTTCTCGTACCTGCCCTTTATCACCACCGCCTCCTTCCCACACCCAAAGTTTGTCCTCCCGGAACCGCTTTCGCTCGCAACTCTTCCATCTACCATGCTGTAGCACACCGCTCCCTCCCCGAATCAACACCGCCAGCGATGCAGAGACACCGCCTCCCTCTCCCATTTTTGTCGACGGAACCTAGCTTCCCCGCGCGATACTGTACCCACCCTCGCAATACACAAGCGTGATCAGACCTACTTGCCCATACCCGAGCGGCGTCCACAACGCACTCGTCGGGGATTCCGGGTTGATGTGGCTTCTGTCAGACGTGGCACCTCTGCCGATTCGCCACTCCGATCTATGCGCTCACAGCCCCCGTCGGGGAGTCCCGTTTGTATGCATTGGGCACTGCGGACGGATTGACGTTGACAACTGCATAGTGGTCATAATTGATCGAGTTAGGCAGATCAGAGAAGAGTCTGCGATCGATGAGTCTCAAGCGTACGAATGTCTTGGGTGACTAAGGTTCGCTCTCCGCTCCTGAAACAAGCAAGACGTCATCCGCTTCAATCACAAAAGGAAGAACTGTCACAATGTCTCCACCGACATTGTTCCCTTGTACACTGGGTCGTGAATGGTCTGTGCCATTTGCAACTTTTCAGGCCGCACAGGGCAAACGACTCCATAAATACTCCATCTTGGAAAATACAACTCAGTTCAACTGATTGGGCAATTGTGCTATCCAGTGCTATCCAAACACCAAACACCTGATTCCAGTGTAATAACATCCAAGTTGAAAACAGCACATTTTCATACAGTATGTATCACCCAGAGTGGTGATTGGACTCCTGGCTGCAAATTGGTGAGAATGGAATGCTTCCAGCTGCTCACTTAGCCAATCAAATCACAACTTTCCTGGGTCATTTAAATAACAACTTGATGGTGAGGGTCCAAAAATACAATTGAAAATATAATTAGAAAATAAAATATTTTGAGTAACATCTACCATGGGGCATAAAATATCATGTGTTGATGATACAAAATATCTCATTTTCTGAGTATATTTTCAATTGTATTTTTGGATCCTCCAAATAATTTCCAATCACCAGTGTAAGATGAAATATTCATTTATTGGAAAGTGTGCTATGATCACTATCTTGTCTTCAACACCTATAGGACTTGGGATGATAGCCAAATTTTGAGTTATACATGTTATATATAGTGTGTAAAACTCTGTTTGATTACAAAGCTCAAACTGAATGCCTAAAACAGAGGAGCAACACTATCAAGATAATGGGAGCAGGTCAGAAGGGAGTGAGGAGTCCCTTCAAGTTGAACCATCATTCTGCTAGCAAAAGAGAAATAGGGGAGATGACAAAGAATGATGCAATGAGCACAACCACAGGTGGCAACCACTGCACAATGACAACAGACCTCCTTAGTCTCCTTGAAAATTAACTTAGTATAAACAAAATTTTAAACCCCAGTAAAAGTAGTATCACAGCATACAAACTAATCATGGCAGCAAATACTAATCAGGAATAACTTGGAGAAATGATATCACTGCCACTTGAGGTATGCTCTATGATATTGGTTGTGGAGTGCTGTCCCACTTACAGTATGACTTGATCCTTTACCATTACAAGGATTCAACAAGGTGCTTACCTTTGTTTGTACTCAGGCAGTATTTACCCAATTCATTAATTTGTCATACAAATATGACGAATTTTTAAGATGCTCGCAGTACTGTCTAGCGACATCTGGTCATTCGAATATCCATACACATAAGTCATGCAAGCAAGGTATTCAAGTGCGGGACGCAGGCACGAGAGGGAGTAGCTTTACATGAGCATAATCGATGCACTGTTTACCGTTACTCGTCTTCCTCCAAGTCAGAATCACCAAATAGACAAGGTCCGTCGAACGTTATATCGACATCTGGGTCAGCTACGGCTGGGCCAACGATAATGGCGAGAGGGGACGAAGATCGGGTATGTTCATTCTGAGTGCAGTGGATCACCGGAATCGAATGAACCTCTTGCAGCGTACGCACGTGGCTATAATGGCCGACATCGCCGCGAGTAGCAGTGGAAGGAGGCCCCGCATCGAATAGCGCCCGCGTAGCGTTGTTGGCACACGATGAATTGGGAGTGTCGACTGCCATAGGACCATCTGAGTTCAGTACTTCCAGCTCCGCGATCTCGAGCATAGGAGGGTCGGCGCGGGACGCAACGTGAATGTCGTCTGGAGGCTCGTCATCGATCCTCATTTCAAGAGAGGTGGCATCAGAAGAACATGCATTACAGATGCCTGATGTCTCGGGCGAAACATAGCCTACACCTTCCCTGTCCTTTGTGAAGCTGATTTTGACAGACTGCACTGCGGATGGTTCGGGAGGCTGGAGCTTCAAGATTCTGCCGATCGTTTCCCAAGGATGAGGATCCGACAAGAAATCGATCGAGATGCCGCTTGGTACATTGTCCTCGGTAACTTCCTGACTCGTCAAGACTTGAATGGAATCGCGTCCATACTCAGACAGAAGTGCGTATCGGAAGTCATTGTTTCCGGTTGAAGAGAAAGTGCGGTAATCATCGCAGCGTGTTATACGGGATCGTTCGAGTTTGAGCTCTTCTTCATCCGAGCTAGTGAATGATGAGGTTGTGGATTGAACATCATCCACGGGAACAGAGCCTTCACGGATAGAAAAGATCCGCGATTGCTGACAAATAGAATGCAACGATGACGCGTCAACACAGTCGTCATCTTCTTCGGAAAGGTGGTCTGGTTGTCCGAACCGAATATCGGCCAAAGGTGAGGTATCAAGGTCGAGAAGTAAGTTATCTGATGTCTGCGAACTGGAAGGGAGAGGAGATGACCATGAAACTGGATCGACGACGTCTGGAAATGTGTTGGGTTTTCCGAATTCGTCACCTTCGGCCCCAAAGAACGGATTGGCTCCTGGGAACAATCGTATTGCATTTGCTGAATTGTCGAAAGCATCCCATGATTTTACATCACACATCCTAGGAGAACCGGGCGATAAAAGAACACTGCTCTCTGTGGGCTCATATCTCGGGCTTGGGTTAGTTTCAGGAAGACCTATATGTTCGTCTTCTAAGATTTGAGGGCATGACAATGCAGGGTCAAAGACATGCTTCAATACTGTCTCTGAATGCTGGATGTCTGGGTCCTGTAAATCAGAGCATGAGTGTTACTGTCAGCGATGACCTTTGACTATTGTACTTCAGAGTCAAGATAAGCTTCTGTTGGTCGCCTGACTGCCACAGGAGTTTGCATACACTCGATATATGCGGTTTCTTTAAGCTTCGGAGTATTGATTCCGACAAGATTCGGTTGTTGAAGGATGCGATCAATGGCAGCTCGCATGGACATGTCTTCTCCGCGAATATATCAACGGACAGAAAATGAGGGAGAAACCATACACACGATCAAAAATATCAAGTGCACCGAGAACTTTGGACGGTTTATTGCGTTGCGTCGTGTTGTTCGGCAATGTTGTAGAATACAATCGGTCCCTGCTGAAGACTTTAATCGATGAAGTAGCACCTGAGTCCGTGCTAGCACCATAACGCGCATGCGCAAGCGCGATGTCTGGCAGAACGGATGAAAGTGTCGGTGCGCTTGAATGAATGCGGTTTTCTTGCGCTATACACAAAGCAGAGGCAAGACGCTGCCTTCCGAAGTGGCGCCTCTGTGCACGTCCGACGACGTCCTTTGACTTTGCTCGTGTGGTGTTTCTGGAAAATGCGTTTTATATGTGAGATGGCAGTAGTCTCTAGCGGGAGAATTGGACCTTTTCCCGCCCATGTAGTTTGCTCCAACCATTTTCGCCAGGACTTCGACACCAAAATGTCTAATGTCTAACTAGAACCTTACCTGTCGCAGGTTACTTCTGAGTGCTGGGAGTTGTCGTCAGTCGCGACTGCAATATATCGGGCCGAGTCTGACGCACAAGTGGATTTCGGGATCCGGAATTTTTCGGCATATAGGTGGAGTTTTATGCATCTCTGACTGAAACTGCCCAATTTGGTAGACACTGTGGTTCATTCCAATTACTCATTAACCTCGTCGAACAAGGGAAAAGAGGGATGTTATTAGCGAACAAACAGTATTCCATCAAATTGTAAGATGTGACAAACTGGATGCTTGAGGAGACGGCGGAGACGATCCCAGAGTCTCCCAGATTCAAATTCCGAACGTCTCAACTTTAGCTTAGCCAGACAGCATTGACTTCGTTGGTATCGATACGACAATCGACCATGGTATGAGTCAATTCATATTCCGCTCAACCCATCAATTACTATGATCTTCAATAGACGCTGGCTGAAACTTACGAACCTCTCATATCGAACGCTGGGGAAGAACGTGTCGACACAGAGGAAAGCTCACCGTTCGGATCCTTACTTGAACGGCGACGCGGAGTCGTGCTTGAAACCCCACACGGCGGCTCCCTGTTTATTCACGCTCAAGGTCACTCATATTCGTACTCTTACGGTCCACACGGAGTCGCTGGTCTTCTACGTAATCGCTACGCCGTTGGTTGTGCGATATTTGCATCCATAGGCGGTTTGTCTTTTGGATATGACCAGGGTGTCATTGCTAATGTCCTTGTGATGAGAGACTTCCTGGCTCGGTGGCCAGTAGGGCCTTGGGAAAAGGGAACGATGAGTAGGTTGCCGCCTACTCTAGAACGCATACACTTCGTGAATTTGTGTTCATTGTAGCTGCGGCTTTAGAGCTGGGTGCTCTGTTTGGTGCTCTATCGTCTGGCATTTTTGCGGACAAGTATTCTAGGCGACATTCTATATTCTTAGCTTCAGGCGAGCCTAGATTCAACTCTAAGGTTTCTCCTTACTCAACAAAATCCTTAAGTTATATTTTGCTTTGGTTCTGGATTGCAATCCGGTGCCCGTAATCTCAACGATTTGATTATTGGAAGAGCCATTGGTGGATTTGGCGTTGGAGCACTAAGGTAACTCCCCAGGCTTGTTCAATGTCCCAAATGTTGACCCCAAAAAGCATGTTATCACCGCTTTACATGGCAGAGATTAGTCCTCCTGAGCTCCGGGGATCACTTCTAGCTATCGAACAACTCGCTATCGTCCTCGGAGTCGTTTTTGGATTCTGGATTGGATTTCTTACCCGTAATAGTGAGTGCAATACATGATATTGATATCTTCTGATCTCATTCATCTGGGAGACAGTTTCCGGCTCAGCATCTTGGAGAATTCCTCTCGCACTTCAATTTCTCCCTGGCGTATTACTCTGCCTTGGATGCTTCTTTCTCCCACCATCTCCGCGTTTCCTCATTTTACGTGGACGGTTGAATGATGCAACGCGCTCTCTTGCGAAGCTTCGCCTCCGGACACCCGAAGAAGCTACTCGTGACCCTCTACTCCAGGTATCTCAGATTCTTACTAAACGAGCTAAATTGACACATGGTTCATAGCTCGAATTGCTGGAAATGCGAGTAAATGTTGCTCTTGTTCACCGTGGTACAGGTGCCAAGGATAATGGTGGGGTCATGAGTGGCTGGAGCGAGCTATTCCACTCACAGTATCTCGCACGGACCCTCATTGGCGTGATGATGATGTTCTTCCAACGTGTGTGGTCATCGTCTATTTCCTTGACATAATGCTCACACAATGTCAGAATGGAGTGGGATCAATGCTTTACTGTACTATGGTCCCACCCTAGTAGGAAATATTGGAATGACAGGGGAGAAAGTCACTCTCCTCGTTGCTGGTGGCATTGGAATTGTCCAGGCTATTTCTGTTATACCTGCGATATTATACCTGGATCAATGGGGTAGGTGGCTCCCACTGCTGTCCAGTTGATTCTTGATTTATTATTTTCAGGACGCAAACCTCTTTTGAAAGGTAGCAAATACACTGTCCATTAGGTTTAACTGTTTTATGAATTGCTCCTCAGGAGGTAGTGCTGTCATGACCATCTCGCATTGTATGATTGCCATATTGGTATCATAATGTGTCTTTTTCTCTTTGCACCACTACTGAACAAAAATTTCAAGATTCTTCGATACAAAGATGATTGGCCTTCACACCCCAGTGCTGCATGGCTGGCAGTAATGTATGTCCAATTGCATGCACCACACATGATATTTTAACTCACTCATGTGCTTTGGTGAACTGAACAGATGTGTCTATACCTTCACTGCAGCATATGGAATGAGCTTTGGCCCAATTGGATGGGTCCTTCCAAATGAGGTCTTTTCATTATCAATGCGAAGTAAAGGTGTCTCCCTGTCAACAGCTTCAAACTGGATCAATAATTGTGTGTCCTGACTCTTCTTGTTAAGCAGTTGTCCAGTCATGATATTGATAAGCTGTTGAAAGTTTTCATTGGTCTTGTCACACCTTCAATGATGGAGATCTCCTCAGTGTATGTCTGCATTTCTTGCTCTTTGCTCTACATCTAGCTTTATAACCATCATGTTAACCCATGTCTAGTGCCACATTCATGACTTTTGCTTGTGCCTGCTTTATAGCCTTCCTTTGGTCAAGCTATGTTGTCCCTGAGACTGCAAATGTCTCATTAGAGGAGATTGACAATATATTCAATTCCTCAGCTGCCAAAGAAGATCTACAGAGGAAATTTGAGGTATGTCATGTTATATGTAAGGGCCATCCACTATGATATACTGACCGTTGATGTAAGCTTGAATCTGAGCTTGGAGTACATGACCTAATAGAGGAGTTAATGGCAAATTGCACTTGATGCCTATAATTACTGATATTGGAAAATCAACAACTGACATGTAAATGATTGCCTGTGAGAGCATTTCTAGGAATAAGAATCTGGTTCTCAATGTGTTCCATTATGGTAATGTCAGTTATTAGGTGCATTCTGTTTAGTGTTCCCATAAAAGTAATCTGCAAAGACCATGCTCCCTTCATTAAAAAATCAAAGATTGCAACCTCAACTATGTGAGGCTCGAAAGAGGCTAAGAATGACACTTGGCACTCTTGCTGTTCGAAGCAGCTGGAAGCATCACTACCACGGCCAGAGCAAACTCCCTACCTGGTAAATGCCAACTTCCCTGCACTATGTACAGTACGGTCGCACACCCCAGAGTACGTCCGGAGCAGGCTGCGGTTTACAATAAATCAGTGACTCGGGCCGTCGGAGAACGGTAATCAATAATCCCTCCGTTACGGAAACCACGGGCACAGGAGGTATACGACGAAAGCAATCAAAAATTTCGGGTGAAAGACTCAAGGGGTGGTCGTATCTCGACGTGTCGGACTTTACATGCTATTCTCAAGGCCATCATTGAAGAGGATCGTTCAAACGTGTCATTTTCCCATTTTCCTTGTCGTGTCTTGAGCACCCACACTTTCTATCAGCTCTTCATCAGTTTCGGAAACGTGCCATGTGATCGACTCTGGCCGATGGTGCACAAAAAAAGACGACGTGCATCTTCGCCAGCTTAGAGAGTATAGGGCATCTGACCGGTCATCTGGAGATGCGTTTTTGTTCTCGATAGGTCGAACCCCGCGGCGCGCCACGACAGCCTAGAACGAGAGCCAAAGACCAGACGTCGTCCAGGACGGGATCTCTTCGCAAGACCGCGGATCTCATAGGAAATGTCGATTTTGGCGGGCGGCTTTGACGCTGGTGCACAGAACGGTGAGATGACGTGTATGAGCACCCGGGGAAGCAGGCCGAGGAGTTATGGAAAATACACCTGCAGAGGTGGGGTATGGTGAACGATGGTATCTCAGCACATCAGCGCGGAATGGACGAGGGTTCTTGCGAGATCGCTGCAGGCGATGTGTGTCAGCCTACGGGAAGCAGAACTGACGATGAAGGCGGCATGGTCAAATTTGCCCCCATGCGAGCGGTTTCACAAACCACCTCCGAGACAGACGATCGGGAGATCCATGGTGATCACGAACCCGCCTGGTCTGACAGCATGCCGTATTGCCCTCGCGATACTGCCTGTCCCGGATCCCAGCTCGATAGAATCGAGAGGCGTCTGTGGGTTGTGCGCCAAAATTAACTACACCCTCGGCGGGGTCAATGTAAACACACAACGCATACGCAGCATCCCTATACAGCATGCGTGCCGAGGATCTTGAAGGTAGAGGGCACGAGGTATTCACGAGACTCTGCGTGCGATGCTGTATCTGGAAATCGTTTCTTGTCGTGCTTCAACGCCGAATGCATCTCCACCGTCTTCTTCCAATGGGTGTTTAGGTGCTTTATTTGTGAAGAGGCCGGCCGTGGAGAGACTTGGCGGAAAATGTTGTCCAGCACGTGGTGACACCCCACCAAACTACTTTTTGGCGCCAGAATCAAACGTATTAAGAGACGCCACGTATGTTGCATCAATCTCGACTGGCTACCGTTCTGGTTATCCACCTATGAAATTGCCAGTGGATTGATCACGAGTAGCATTTGGCGATAGCATGATCCTCCGCGGCTCCGACAACAGCACTTATACTACTAAGACGACTCTGTCTACTGTCAACGGGAAAGGAGAGTCTGCCCCAAATAGCGTAACCCCATACCTGTACGTGTCCGCACTTCTTATATACATACAAGTACGTACATTCGACTCGGAGGATTGCTCACATTGGCCATGGGGGACGCGGCTGGATCCGAAGAGTGTTTTTTTTTGCCTTGTTTGGATGTTCGATCACACACATGTGTGCCGATTTGCCTCGAGGCTTCAAAATTCAACGTTAACATTCATGGCCGTCCGCACGCACGCTTTCGCGATGATGAAACACTCCTTTTTTTTTCCGGCGTGGAAAGCACAGCTTTAACTGACATCCGTGCGCTCTTTTTGAGCGGGGCAAGGTCGGAAACTCGTGTTCCCGCTGATTGAAGACTCATACACGCTGCTCGCCACGCCTTTTCAAGATCCTGCAACACCCCCATACCGCGTGCTCGTTACAAATAGATTTTGCTTTAAGATGCGGCCATCACACCCTATTCCCCTGAACTGCCAATATCAACCATCTCGTCCCATTCCATCCTCTCAGCAACTAGCTTTGCGGGCACGCCAGCCGTCTCGCCGCAAACGACTCTCCACTCTCTCCATTTCATCCGTCTTTACAAGGTCAGCAATGCCCTCCAAGTTTAATATCGTTCGAGCGAGTCTCTATAGTAAGTGTACACAATGCTTGCGAGTTTGCCATCGTAATCGATTTTGCCACTCCAGCCGTCGTTTTGGCTTGGACCATAATATGTCTAGCCATCGCAGCTCACTTCCAGAGTCTACTTGTTATCACAGATCTAAGTATGTGCGCTCGTTTCGTCCAATGATCTGCCGTCGCTCATCGACCATTCAGCTCGATTTGTCCCATTCGCAATATTCGTCTGCAGCGCTAGCTTACTGATCCTCTTCGTGCTGTGCGTAATCCTAGAAGTCAAGTTTGTGCATATGTTGACTCTCTTCAGTCTCATCTGCACCGCTCTTCGCAACCGCAATCCCATTTCCACTAGAATAGAGCTAGGAAGTTTAGGTTTATTGGGAACTTTCTGGCTCGGTGCGTCTCAATGACGTCTTGTCATATTGTGTGTTCAACTTGACGTAGCTCTTGGCGCATTTCTGGCCAGCTCTGACTCGGAGAATGCGGATGTTGAGTGCTTCTCGTCCGTAGATGGCTCACAAGTCGTCGATGTAGCTGGATGTACGTTTCTGGCATTTTTTTAATATCACGCAAGTGCCAACCAGACATTTCAGTTTCTACGGAAACATATCAAGCACAGTATCGTGTTCTTGAGGCATTCTCGCTGTTCAACGTCATCCTGGGCAAGTGACTCGCTTTTGGCTTCTACCCATTTCTGAACGTATCGTAGTATGGGGATTCCTTCTTTTCCTCCTCGGAATGGCCTTGAAGCACTACTATCGAGTGAACCGCAATGTGTGGTTCATCCCGGTCACGGCTTATCCCTGGTTCGGCCCAAGATCAAGGATGTCTAAGCTTCCAGCACCCGTCAGCACTCGTTCGAGAGGCAGAGCCTACGCCAGTGAGAAAGCCGATCCTGAGCTCTGGAGAAGCGGGTCGCGCCGGAACGACTCACGCTACCCCAACTCGTCACCAACTGGACAGACGGTTCCCGTTCGTGCACACACTGTAGACAACTACAAAAGAAATGCATCACCCCGGCGGTGACGGAGATGGACTTGACGTTTATTTCCAAAGCTTTCTGATATTATGGCTAGACCACATTTGACTTGCTTTCCTTGGGATGGTAACTTCATAAAAATTATGTATGTACTGTAGTTCACGTTGGACGCGTCGAACCAGGTGTAATCTAGAGTAACATAGCGGGTGCTCCACATCTCATTTCAGAATGTAGAGGTGGACTTCATCAAAAAAAGAACAAAAGGGGAGTATTCTGAGCTTGAGCAGACGGCGGCAGTTGTGCCCTAAATTCAAACTCCGAGCGTCTTAGACTCTAATTATGGATGTATTCCATTACGTTCCGTTCAAACTCCGCTACTAGGAAGGATGGTTCGACTTCAGTCCAAATATGCCGAAAGGTGAACGATTCCCAGGTGTTTTTCCCATAACACTCCAACCTTACGACTGTAGACGAGCAAGCTGCTTGAGACGTTTTTCGTCCCGATGACTATCCTTTTCACCAATTTGAGGCTCATAGGCTACCGTACGTGCGGCCGTGCTTTATCTTGCGGTTCGATCGATTTAGCATCAGTGACCAGTGTTCGTGTTCTGCCTCTCTGGAGCTGTACTCGGCTTGGCAGGCAATTTTGCAGAGCTTTTCTTGCCAAACATCAATCGTGGGTGCACTCGTTTATCTTTATCCTCTTTCAAGACACTGAATCAATCAGATGACTTTACCATCTTCTCGCTTGTCGTACCATCAACGACGATCTTCGTATTCATTCTTCTGTAAGCTGATCCATGTCACCGTATCTCCTCTGCTTGAGCTTTGCGCAGGTTACAGTTCGCGCAACCCATCATTGAAGTCGCCGTTCACTTCATTCTAGGGTTCCTATGGTTAGGTGTGTGTTTTTTTCTTTTTCTGCGCGCACCTTGCAGGGTGTTCACTTCAGTTCAAAAAGCTATGGGCGCTTGGTCTGCGTAAGCCTATCATTCAAGTTGTACGGACGATGAGCAGTTGAATAACACATTACAGTGACATCATCGGCTATGTTCAATGCTATCCGCTAGCCGGGGAGACAGTGCCAACGAAGAATGCGACGAGTAAGCTTCTAGTTGATATGCCCGCATGTTTACAAAAACTGATCGTAATGGAAAACCTAGTGTCTGCAGAAACTTACTGTTATGAAATGAAAGTGATAGAGGCGCTTTCATGGGCCATATTCGTCATGTGTACGTATCTCGATGTTGGCTTAATCATGCTCTGATAATGGGCACTTCACCGCAGTTGCATTCTTCTTCTTGATAGTGGTAACCCTTACCACACGCGCAGTTGCTCTTGGCCGGTACTTTGACTTTGATCTCATTGCTAAATTTATAGTGGCTGATCTTTGTGTTGTAGCGTTTATGCGTGGCGGGAACATATCTCACAGCTCGGCTGGTTTGGTGAATGGCCGGCTTACCCAACGGAAGTAGTACACCCTCGCGGCCCTCCCTACACTTATGGTTCATACCCCTCGGCATATGCCACGCCTGCAAGTGGAAACTATGTGCAACAGGCGCCTGGTCATTCTGTTGTTATCCAGCCGGGTATTCACGGTGCACCTCCTATGATCACCCAAGTTCCTGGGATTGTATCACCAGTATGAGGGCATATCGTTTTGATTCATACCACTCGCCCTACGATAAGTCGCTATGACACATTCAAGTGGGTTTGGTTGATAGGCTGACGATATTATGAATGACACGATCTATATGGAGAGGCTGTATACAATAGCTGTCCATAGTTACGTTTTGGCGCACGCAAAATATACTGTAATAAATCTGGATGCCTCGTGTCCGATGTCAGAAAAAGTGCGGGAATTCTTGTGCGATTCCCACCCGCCCCTTATCCGCTTCCCTTGTATACTTCAACCTCACGATATATGGCGTTGTTCACTGATCATCCGTTCAGACATGTTGTCAAAGGTATGTTTGGTCGAAACGTCAATGCAAAAGACATGCCAAGCTCACCAGACACAATGACCAGCAATACTTGCGTTGGTGATGGGACATTTTATCATGAAAATGTTGCCTCATTCCATTCGCAAGTATCTATTCTCCGAGTTGCTGAAATACCGAATTGAGCCTTTCAATTTTAGAGGTCATCCACCTAACGCAAACATCGGTGACAGCTCTAGCAATCGGAGCTCTTATTTTTCTGTAAGTGTCTGCCCTAGATGTTGATAGACGGGGGCGCTCGACAGATAAACGTTGTAGGGTGGTAAAGCACCATCGAAATGAAGGTCGAATGCTGTCGCGGAGCCAGGAAGAACTTATCTTGATTGGGGCATTCGGTGCATTCTGGTTGGGTATACACCCCCCTTTCATATTTATTTTATCGTAGGCTGACCGACGGTGGTCGATAGCGTTGCTTTTGGCGATGAGAGCATTCAACCAGTCTAGTGTTGATGTTGATTTGGCGCATCCTCGCCACCTTTTCTCCGCAAGCAGTGGGACTGCGGAGAGCAATGTGGTCGGCGCCGGCGGCCGGAGGGCACCTGCTGCATATAACGCACCGTCTGCTGAACGCAACGCTGCTGCCTACGGACGCCCCAAGACCGGCTACCGAAAGGATCATCCCTGCAACCCGTACGACGAATACTGCGTCACAGAAGAGTGGGCTTTCTACTGATGTGGTTACTGATCACGACGCTGTCCCCGAACGAAAGTAGTCCATCCAGGTCGGGTGGGCTTATGAAATATTGTCCTTTGATGTTCTTGTTCAACTTCAGTAAATATATCCTGTATCTTATCGTATACGTTTGTTTTTGGGAGCCATCCTCTGGCAAGGAATGCATTGCTTGTTCCATGCTGCGGCGCTGGCCGGTGAGATTGCCAATTTCGGGCCAGTGGCAACCGGAAAGGGCACGTTCCGGTCGAGTGCCGCATGGCAGCGGATAAGTCGTCACGAGAGATATTCGCGTTCTGTATCTTCCCTGAACCACCAACTCAACGCAAGCCAATATGATGAGTACACTTCTGTTTATACATATACAAATGTGACTAACACACGTCCCGAAACACTCGACGAAGCGCCGCATCGAAACCGATGTCATGAAGCTGCAAGTGCCTCCTCCTTCCAACCCGTTCTCCCCATCTTACCTTGCCTTCCTGTAGTTTGATGTCGGATTACGAGGTCACCCTTGTAAATGATAACATGCGCGAGTTCTATGTCCGCTTTCACGGACCCCCAGAAAGTGAGTCACTCCGTGTTCTCGCGACTCGTCCCAATAATCATATCTCGCAGCTCCGTTTGCAGGCGGAATATGGAAGATACACGTCGAGTTGCAAGCTGATTATCCATACAAATCTCCCAGTATTGGATTCATGAACAAGATCTTCCACCCCAACATCGACGAACTGTAAGTGGCCATCGCCAACCAAGATAGTTGGAGTACTAATCGATACCACGTGAAGGAGTGGCTCAGTGTGTTTGGACGTCATCAACCAGACTTGGTCACCTATGTTCGGTGCGTGTGCGCTTTTAACATCGCGCGACTCCGTGAATGAACTGTGGTCAAGATATGATCAATATCTTTGAAGTATTTTTGCCCCAACTCCTCCGCTACCCAAATCCCAACGATCCCCTCAATGGGGAGGCAGCGGCATTGATGATGCGGCACCCAAAGGAGTACGAAGCTAAAGTTAAAGGTAGGTAAACTTGATGGACGTTAATTGTAGTGCTTAGTGCTTAGCCTCGTCTCCCCGTGTAGAATATGTGCAGCGGTTCGCAACCAAGGATGCAATTGACGCTACAGAAAAGGGCAAGGAGGATGAAGACGAAGAAATGAGTGATGTTGGCAGCATCAGCGAGGAAGTCGACGACTCCTGACGCAGATGCACCTACATCCTGTTGGCCATCCAACATTAATCACACCACATCGACTCACGCCTCCTCCCATCCATGACCCTGCATCCCGTTGCGATTCTTTGAACGTTGAGGAGAATACCCCTTTCCTCGAATGCAATTTCACTCGCCTACTTTTTCTAATCACTGTGCCTACATACTCTCGGAATCTATCGCAACCTCGTATCCTGTTGTACCGTCATCTAGGGAATTTTTGACAAGTAGCACCTGGCTCGACTTGACTTGACCGAAACATGTGCCTTTCTCGACAGCCGAGGGCGAGGAGAGTGCGAGGCGCACGAACAAGGCAGCCGAATTTGCTTACGCATCGGATATGGGAACAGGCCTGACTAGCTGGGAGCCGGGGTGGTGGGCTGGGATGTTAGAACTAGTGGTGGGATCAGCTCATCAACTTTTTTCTGAATGTCTGCAGCAGCCTGAGAAGCCATGAGTGCAAACGGACGCTAGAAGGGAGAAAAGTTTTACCTTCATGAGCGTGTCTATCTGTAGCTTGACGCTTTCCACGGTCGCGAGCTTGATCTTGCTCTGCTTGAGAAGTTCTTCCTTTTGGACCATGAGATCTTTGCGTCGGAGATCGAGTCTGATGAGGGATTGAGGAACGCTCCAAGAACTTGGTACGCGAGGGCGTTACCTCTGGCGTTCTGCCAGCTCAAAGCTGAGACGGTTGAGCATTAATTGATGCGTGTTCTCGAGGACATCCGGGGTACGAGCCTCTGGTGGGGCGAGTTCCTGGAACTCTGGGAGGGAGTGGAGGGGGACGTCCTGGTAGATGGAGCTACGGGGGGTCAAGGCAGGAGCGGCAAAGGGGGAAGGGAGGGCATACGCAAATTGGCGACACTTGTCGATCTCGCGCTCGAGGTGGCGTTTCTCATAGAGGAGGTTCTGGAGACCGAGGTGTGTCTGGTCCATGTCCTGGCGGGCATCTGCGGTGGCCTGTTTGTGTGCGCGGGTGGCGACGTTTGCGGATCTGTTGAGGGCCTTGAGACGGGCGAGGAGGGCGCTGGCACGTATGTGGAGTGCAGTGGGGTCTGCATCTGCATGCGCGGGGGAGACGAGGTCCTGAAAGTGTTTTATGGTGGGCTCAGAGTCGGACATGGGTGGGACGCCATCACCGCCCACCCGCGATAAGTATTTCCGCTTTGGGTATTCGCTGACGCCAACTCGCTCTCACGTCCCTGGCCAATAAAGACCCCCTTGCCAGCCCAAGCCGCATCCTTCTCCTCTCGATGTCTGCGCAACAACAACGTGCCCGCTCCGGGACGATCCCTTCCATGGAAACCAGCGGCGATGCACTCAGAGATAACACCATCGTCGTAGGTGTGCCCCTGTCTCTCCCTTCTCTCCAGCTCCCTCTGATCCGTTGCATCCTTGCCAGTGTTTGGTGCTTCTGGCGATTTGGCCAAGAAGAAGGTCCGCCGTTTTCCCTCTTCTTGCCCCTCACCCTGTCCCACATGCATCGCAGACGTACCCTGCCTTGTTCGGTCTTTATCGCAATGGTTATCTCCCCAGAGATGTCCATATCGTCGGCTACGCCCGCACAAGAATGGACACAGAAGAGTATCAAAAACGGACCACATCCTACATCAAGAACCCGAATGATGATGCTACCATCGCAGCCAAGCTCGACGAGTTCAAGAAGCAGTCGATCTATGTCGCCGGTGGCTACGAGGACGCCGAGTCGTTCGTCAACCTGACGAAACATCTCGAGGGGATCGAAAAGGCGTATGCAGCCCGCGGCGTCAACCGCGTGTTCTACCTTGCGCTCCCACCTTCCGTCTTCGTCCCTGTCGCGAAAAACATCAAAGACTACTGCTACTCCACAAAGGGAATCAACCGCATCATCGTCGAGAAGCCGTTTGGAAAGGACCTCGAATCATGCCGGAGCCTTCTCGGTGCACTCAAGGAGTCATGGAAGGAGGATGAGACCTATCGGATTGACCACTATCTAGGCAAGGAGATGGTCAAGAACTTGCTTGTGTTACGGTTTGGGAACGTTGCCATGAATGCTGCGTGGGACAGAAACTCGATCGACAATGTCCAGATCACGTTCAAGGAGCCATTCGGGACTGAAGGTCGTGGCGGATACTTTGACGAATTTGGTATCATCCGAGATATTTTGCAGAATCGTGAGTGCTGCAGGGAGGGTGTGGGAATGGTGGACACACACTAACACATGTGCATGTTAGATTTGTTGCAGGTTCTGAGCATTTTGACGATGGAGCGGCCGGTGTCGTTCAGCGCGGAAGATATCCGGGACGAAAAGGTGAGCGGTGCCACGATCGTCATAGGCCCCTGTTCTCACGCGTGCGATAGGTCAAAGTGCTGCGCTCGATCCCACCCATCAAGTCAGAGGACACGCTTCTGGGCCAGTACGTGGCGGCGAACGGGAAGCCGGGTTACCTGGACGACGACAGTGTGCCGAAGAACTCTGTCTGTCCCACGTTCGCGGCGACGGTGCTTTGGATCAAGAACGAAAGGTGGAATGGGGTGCCATTCATCCTGAAAGCAGGCAAAGGTATGTGGGGTCGAGAGCGGGTCACGTTCATGAATGACTGGATGTGGGGATGCAGCACTCAACGAGGCCAAGGTGGAGATTCGTGTGCAGTTCAAAGATGTGACGGAGGGGATCTTTGCAGACATCTCGCGGAACGAGTTGGTGGTGCGAATCCAGCCGTCGGAAGCGGTGTATCTGAAGCTGAACACGAAGACGCCTGGATACTCGTTCCGCGCCTTTCCGACGGAGATGGACCTGACCTACAAGAGGCGGTTCACGGACACGAAGATCCCCGAGGCGTATGAGGTGCTCATTCTGGATGCACTCAAGGGAGATCACTCGAACTTTGTGAGAGACGACGAGCTGGATGTGGCATGGAAGGTGGGTGTGATGGGAGGTGGTGGTGTGGGTGGCAGCTGATGGAGAAAGACAGATCTTCACACCGATCCTGCATTGGATTGACGGGCAGACGGGCGATGCACCGAAGCCGCTGCCCTACCCATATGGGTCACGTGGTCCGTCGCAGCTGGATGCATTCATCGAGCGGTATGGGTACAGACGGTCTACGTCCGAATAGTGCGTGGTCTGGCTGCGGTGGTCTGGCTGGGGGTGCTCATCGTGCTCGCGTGGACAGCAGCTGGCCGGTGACGAACGTGTCGAATCTGTAGAATAGGACGTAGTAGTAGTCGCCAGTGTGAATATCCAATCTGGTCATGTACACGTGACGGGTTCGATCTGAGGAACAGATCGTGATGGCGAGCGCGTTGTCTCGGACGTCGAGACGGATCCCCCGCCGACGTCGTGCGTGCTGCCCCGTCCGCCGTCTGCGCGCGTGTCTGATTCGTCCCCGCCATCGGCACCACCCACCCCCTACTAATACCCCCCCTGTCGGAGTCCCTCCCCCCGCCGCCCATGTTCCCCTCTCCCCGCGACCTCCTCCCCGTCTTCTACTGCCCCCGCTGTCCCCCCGCCTCCCTCCTCTCCGCCCCCACCACCCTCCGCTGCGGCCACTCCCTCTGCGCCGCCCATCCCCGCTCCCCGCTCTGCCCCGTCCCCGGCTGCTCCACCCAGCAGCATTCCGCCACCCCCAACATACCCTCCTCCTCCCGCGTCGCATTCTACCCCGCAGCCCTCTCCACCCAGAACCCCGCATCCGACGACTCCCCCCGCGGCCTGGATGTCCGACTAAACAACATCATCCACCTCCTCCACACCGCAAACGCCCCACAAGCTCTCCCCGTCCGCTTCCCCGACCCATTCGGCAACTCCGATGACGACTCGGATCCAGACGACCCCCTCCCTTCTCCCTCCGATCCCGACCTCCCCTCCCGCTCCACCCACCCTCATCGCCACCGCTCAGATTCTGCCTCATCATCTCCCATCCACTCTCTCCACGACTTTGAGAAAGCCCTCGCCACCGAGCTCACCTGCGAGATTTGTTTCATGTTGCTCTACCAACCAGTCACCACTCCCTGTCAACACGTGCGTCTCCTTCCTCCCCCCTCCATCCAGATCTCACCTCCCACAGACCTTTTGTTCAAAGTGTCTCCAGCGTTCCCTCGACCACAGCATGCTCTGTCCTCTCTGTCGCCAAATGTTTCCCGGTTTCGCTTACTTCCAGGAACATCCCCACAACAAAATCGTTCTTTCCCTCCGTGAGCCTGTTCCTACTTTTCGTTCATCCCCATTCACCCATTCTCCTGCAGTCCTCAGAGCTTTCCCCGACGCCTATGCCACTCGCGGCGATGCAATGGAACGCGAAGAACGCGACACTCGCTTGGACACACCCATCTTCGTCTGTCAACTTTCATTCCCGGGCATGCCCACCCTCCTCCACTTTTTCGAGCCTCGCTACCGCTTGATGCTCCGCCGTTGTCTCGAGAAACCTTCCCCCACTTTTGGAATGATCATGCCCCCTCGCGCCGCCCCGATCCCTGGCCATGGTGCAGGTGCTGGCTCCGAGTTTGGCACCATGCTTGAAATCAGGAGCGTTCAGATGCTTTCCGACGGCCGTAGCATGGTCGAGACCTGGGGAACCCACCGCTTCCGAATACTAGAACAAGGCTCCCTGGACGGTTACATGATCGGCAGGGTCGAGAACATCGACGACTACGACGACGATCTCGCGGAATGGGCACAAGACGACGACGGCGCAGCTTCGTCTTCCCATCCCGCACATGTCGACGCTCGCCCTCCCTCTCCTCAATTTTCACTCACTCGGATAACACATCGCGTCTCTCCTCCTCCGTCGCCCGTCTCTACCACTTGCTCTCAGGATACAACCTCGTCTCGCACATCCCAACACTTCCTTTCTACTTCAGCACTCTTGGCGACCTGTCACGCATTCTTGAGCCAACTCCGTGCGGGGACGGCTCCTTGGGTCGTCCAGCGACTGAATTACACTTATGGTCCACAACCTCCCGATACTGATCCTGGTGCGTTTTCCTTCTGGATGGGCATGGTTCTCCCCATAGACGAACACGAGAAAGCGAAACTCTTGCCCGTGAGGAGTGCGCGTCTAAGGCTGAGGATGGTGGTCGGTTGGATCGAGCAACTGAACAGCAATTGGTCAGTTTTCATGCTTCCTTCCACGGCGAACGCCATTGATAGACCCTCTAGGTGGTTTACGAGTGGTTGCATTGTGCTATAGACGCCCACCACACGAGTTCCCATCTTCGTCCGTCTTGTATTCAGTCCACAGCTTCCTACTTTTTCTCTGCGGTCACACTAGGCTATCCTTCAGTCCTCATCTACCATTTTTAACTGTATCCCCATCTTCTAGCATTGTGCATCACCTCACTCGTCTTTTTTATTTTTCTTTTGCATTTATTGCATGTCCGTGTAGTGGTAGTCTGCAAGCGTGACTCTCATCGATCGAGTCACACCGAAGTCACATTTATTGTAACCTGCCCTGGCGATGCACGACTGAGATTGTCTACCTGTCATGGCGAGGCCGAGCGGGGGTCCGCCATTGCGTCTGTTAATGCCAACAGTCCGCTCGCCAACACCGTGCCCGGCGACCTCCTCACCTTCAGTCCCAGCGACCCGCTCTCCACGCGTGAAACCCACGACCGGCCGATTATCTGGTGTGCGTTCCCGCTCAGGCTCCACGGCTGCCTCCGTGGACAAGTCTGGTCTTGCATCCTTTCCGGGGACTTGGAGCAGCGACCAGGGCGAGGTCGCGGATGGAGAACGCTGGATTGGGCGCAAGTGCCGGTTCGAGATCGTTGTCGAGCGAATGGAGCTCGTAGGTTACCAGGTGTATGCTGTTGAGAAGTGGTGAGTACATGCACCGATGCGTAGGGTTTGTCGTCCGACGGTCCCTCAGGATAGTGGAGCGTACGCGCCCAGTGACCGTGCTGACAGTATACACCGGTGATCCTTCGCACAAGGCACGTCTCAGCACCGGCCGCATTTCATCTCGTGCTTGACGAACGCTTGCACCAGATCGTTGTAACTGCGCTCAGTCCTGTCTCAACCATGACCTCTGCGGAGGCCGAGGCAGAGTTCAAGGCAGCTGTGCAGCACCTGCGCAAACAGGATGGCGCACGGCCCAGAGAAGTGAGATCTCTACAGGTGCTCTTTCATAATGCGTGTGCTCATGGATGAATAGACACCACAGGGGACACTCATGGTGACTTCGCTCGCTCACTTCCGCTCGGATTACACCATTGTGCACATTCCTAATGGCGACTTCATCGCTGCGCAAGAACGGCTCTATTCGAACATCAATCTGCTTCGCATGGGGTGTAGCGGTCGGAGTGCAGTCACCCTCGAGGAACCAAGGTACTACCCATATTTCCTTATTCCGTGGGCATGCTCGACCAAGCTTCCTCGGTAGCGATACAACGAAAGATCGGTTCAAGTCGACATATTTCCTGTCCGATGGACCGCCACCTACTGGTGCCTTTCGATCCAAATCGCACCCTCGCACACACACGCAGTCGTACTCACAGCCTGTCGCCGCGCTTTCGCCTGCTGTTCCCGAAGCCTCGACACTCTCTTCTTCGCCATCTTACCCGATGAATGCTATTAACCTTACCCATCCCAGTATGTCGCAGACCGGTGCCGCTGTCACGCCAGGACCATCGCGGCATCCACACTTTACGACCTATGTGCTTGAGCTGGTCAAGCTCCTACAGGCAGCACTTGCGATATGTGGCATGTTTCCCTTGGCGCCTTCGTACACCCCAGCAGCAGCCTTTGATGGGTTGTTGTGTGATGTAACCATCGATGGATTGCGTAGATGGGTCGTCGAGATCGGCGAAAGCTTGGTTGGCTTAGAGGTGCGTTCTTACTTGCATGGGTATCGTGTGTATCGCGCCAATACACCCGGTTACAGTCGACGGAGCGTATCGCAGATCCAAGTGTCATCGCTGCGCTTTTATCGTTCGTTCTTTCGACGCGTAACAAGCTTGCAGCCTGGGTACCGATCATCACCAAGGACCCCTTTCTTCATCCTCACGAGTTCCTGCATGTTTTGTCGTCGTGGGTACACTCCCAGACCGTCGCGGACAATGGTAGCACACAGATCCTCCCACTTCTAACCATGTCTGTGCAATCCGGGAACTCCAATTCGGGGTTTGGAAGCGGAAACATATCGTTGAACGCGTCGCCTGCCATACCAAACCAGACATTCACTCCTCCAATCACTATATCGACGGTAACCTCTTCCTCTTCGATGAGCAGCCCTCTCATCCATTCTCCATCGACGCATCTTCCGACCATCGTCCCCAACCCTACTTCGGTGGTCGTGCCTACATCCATCACCTATCTCACGCTCGCCTTGCACAAGTCGTTGCTTTCCCAACACGATGCTAAAATCCGACATTCGGACTCCCGGAAGGTTCATCGTGTTATCCTGTCGAAACTGGATCCAACCTCCGACTCTGAAGCGACGGACGAGGAGAGGAAATGGCTTGGAGGGCGCGTTATGGGACTCGTAGGGCGAGTGGGCGTGAGTGGGTCGGGAGGTGGGCCAGGTTCTGTCGGTGCGCCTACCACTGATTTGGGAGTGTTCATTCGAGAAATTGTCAGTGGCCGCGAGCGCGGGCGCGACAAGGAACGTGAAAAGGAAAAGGATGTAGAGAGGGAACGGGACAAGGAGAAATTGGGCAAGGATGGGGAAAACTTTAAAGAACGCACGGATGAGAAGGAAAGAGTTGGAGGCAGCTTGAAGGCGTTGTGGTCCGGCAAAGTCGAGGTCCTCGGAAGGATGCGAGAACGTGCGGAAGGGAGATGGGTCTACCGGGGGATAGATCGCGGGAGGGAGACCGATCGGAGTTGGGAGAAAGACAAGGACAGACTCACATCGAGCGACGTGGACGACCTAGTGATAAAGAATCTTGGTGACGACGAACTGGCTTTTGGAGGGGCATGGTCGGGAAAGGTACAGAAACGACTGGAGATGTGGACAGGGTACGTTTTCGAGCATCGTTATCGAACAAACATGGTCTTGATGCACACAGGATCAACCGCTCCAAGAAATCGGTCGACCTTTCGTCCCCCGTCAAATTTGGGGGACGTACATCGTCGGTTGCTATTCCGCTATCTACGCAGTCGTCATCGTCAGGGCACGTGCACCCAGCCTCAGAGCTCCGGGGTCTTGGAGTTCCTGCGGTCGTGTTATCACAGTAGGTCTCTGCCTATGTGCCCGTGTTTTCGAGTCATTCTTAGCCCCCAAGCGCAGTGATAATGGAGATGAGGACGAACTTCTGAGTAGTGGACAGGTATCACCCACATGTACGTCGTTCGACGGCTCGCGCAAGGGCTATGGATTTACCACCAACGGACCTTTCGGTCTTCAGCTGTCTCACGCACTCACAAACCTTTCACTCTCGGTGCTTCTGCTGATGTTAGTTCTGCCAACCTCGTTGGTACCGAGAATGAGCAGCGACTCGGCGATCCTCTGGGACATGGCTATGACAGCGGGGTAGGCGAAAAGGGACAAAAGGTTCCGACCTGGAATGAATGGGAGCGTATTACAGGAGGCCGTGGAGAGGCGTGGTGGAAAGCACGGGTTCCACAAGAAGACATCACAAAGAAGCGAAGCAGAGTAAGTCTGCGTCGGACTAGACGGTGTGTCTCCTTGAACGCGTTCACCAAGTTGATCGCTGAGATGTGATCTGTTGACTGACAAAAAGACACACTTTTCACGATCTTCCTTCCGTGCAGCACATACCCGTGCTGCGTACTGATTGGATGCGCATAGATGTCGAGCTGTGCGGACAGATTCTTATGATGCGGAGGCGAGAGGCACATCTGGAAGGGGTCGTAAAGTGTCTCGAGGTTCGGGCACTGTTTTCATTTTCAGTACCAGCCTTTGACGCGGCGAATAGTACCTTACGACGACCCTTGCCCATGCTTCGACTGCGCTCCGCAATGCACATACAGCACACAGACCCATGATCGATGTACTCACCTCCCACCGTCCTGCTGCGCCGGTTGGGACAGCCGCCACGTCCCCCACGTCTGCGATCTCGCCCACCTTGCCTGCATCAGTGCCGTCCGCATTCCAAGCCCACGCTTCACCGGGCCTCACGCCTGTTGTGGCCGCGCTTCACGCGCTTCCGGTAGTTCCACCTGTACCAGCCCTCCAGTATGAAGCCGCGCAGCTGAGAGTGGACGACATGTGGGCTTCAACGAGGGAGGTGAGGAGGAAGGTATGGGAGTTGCGGAGCGTCGTGTTCGGGAGGGAGAATGTACTGGGCGTTGGTGGACACGGACCCCGCGCGGTCGGAAAGGAAACGGGTCCGAGGGGACGAAGGACGGGCAAAGGCAAGGGACGACGCCGATGGACTTCTCAATGGAGGCTTGATGGTACAGAGTGTCCCGTAGATGCTTTGGGACGAACGGAATCGGAGGCGGAAGAAGAGAGGGCGATCGTTGCGGACGGAGAACGCTCGGAGGGTGAAGACGATACAGAGAGCGAGCGGGAATTTGGCGTCGAGAAGAAGGGTGCACTGGGAGAGGGTATGGAAGATGGGGAGAGGGAGGCGATGGGTCCGAGCTGGTTGTTACGGGTGTTTATGAGTTGGGGAGCAAGATTGGGGATCGTGAGAGGTGAGGCGGACGTGGGTGGGCCGAGTGTGCCTGCTACGAGGGAACCCTCACCTGGTGAGATTCGGGGGGATGGCCGTGTTGGAGTTGATGGGTCTTGATCCGTCATTACCTATCAGACACCAGGGCATGTACTTATCGAGAGCGTATCACACATGAATGGAGGCTTGAAACGTGCAACTCTATGATTGAAAAGCTGAAACTAGGATGTAGCAAAATTTATGTCACGATAGGAGGCAAGGGGAGCTATGCCTTGCGGACGACCTTGCCCTGAGACTTTCTGACAGCGCGTTTGTGGGTGCGCTCGAGAAGCTGGTACACGATCGGGATGTGAGACGGAAGGGGAGAGGTGAGAGAGAAGAACAAGACCTTTTTCTGTTCGGCAGGGCTAAGCTTTGCGACCCTATCTTGCTCGGCCTTGCGTTTGGCGGCCTTTTTCCCTTCGGCGGCCTAGAGCGAGGATGAGGAGAGTGGAGAACGGTGTGAAGAGAGGGACAGACCTCCTCCCTCGTTTCCCTGATCTCTTCCTCTTTGATTTCCTTTTCGACGTCTTCTCTCACCTTTTTGATCTTTGTCCTTGTCTCTGGGCGCAAGACGACTTTTCCGGCTGCCAACAAATCGACGAGAGCGAAGACGGCGTCGACGAGGGGGAGGATGTCGTTGGCGCGTTGGGGATCGGGAAGGTTGATGTCGAGGAAGACGCGCTTGGCGGAGTGTTTTTGTGCGACGTAGGAGGTGGCCGATTGGGGTCTCTCGTGGGGCTGGTCAGTTACGGAGAGGGAGCGGAGGTAGGTAAGGAAGGGGGGCGTTGCGAGGAGGGTGGAGAGGGTGGTGGAGGGGCTGAGATGCAGTTTGAAGAGGGCATCGGAGACGTCTGCAAACTCGGACATGAGAGAGAAGGCGGGGGGGAGAGAGGGGTGTTCGGTGGTGCGAGTGAATGTCTGTGAAAAGAGTGAGGATATGAAGGAGAGCGAGGAAAAAGACGGACGAGATCCCAGCGATTGTCCTTGATGGCGGTGAGCTCGGACTTGTTTACGACGGCCCATACAAAGTCTGGGAGTGCAGCGGCCGCGTCGGGATCGAGGAGGAAGTCGAGGGAGAGGCAGTCGCGGGGGTGGTAGCGGAGGTCGTAGAGCTGCCAGAGGGACTGGAAGAGCAGATGGAGGGGGTCCTGGCGGGGGACGAGGGAAAGGACGGTGTGGAGGGAGGCGAGGGCGCGCCTGCCCGTGGAGAAGACGAAAAAGTCGGTTGGGCCATCTGAGATGAGGCCCGAGGAGGAGGCGGGGGCGGAGAAGTTGTGGGCGAGGAGGGGGTGGAGGGCGCGGTAGAGGGCGTTGGCGGTGCGCTGGTTGCGACGCTTGCCGTAGAGGGCGAGGGCGAGATAGAGGAGGACGGCGAGGAGGAGAGAGGCCTGTGGGACGAAAACTGGGGAGTAGGTGAGGGACGGGCGGGGGGACGGGAAAGAAGACACGAACGGGCGGGTCTGAACACGAGGAAACGCCAGCGGAACTGGGCGCCGGCGTAGTCTTCGGGGAGGAGGGGGGGCGGAGGGGAGAAGAGGGCGAGGAGGGACATGACGGGCGGGACCAGAAGCGGCGGCTCGTCGACAACCACCGTCGCAAGTCCGCACGGACCCGTCCGCTTTTCTCGTAAACGCTGCCATGTTCCCCCCCATCCAGATACACATGCAGGAAGGTCCATCTCCTCTCCTGCCACGTCCACACTCACACCCGCTCAGGGCCAGAACTACCCGACCGACTACGCACAGTTCGTCCTCGACGTCCTCGCCAAGATGACCCGCGACGCAGGCGCAATCGACCAGGCCGTCCTCCGACGCGCCATCGGTCTCGCCTCCTCCTACCTCGTCACAGACACCTCCACCAACCCCGACGGGGGCATCGCAACGTGGCAGACCGGCCTCAACAGGCTCGTCGACCTCGTCGTCGTCCTCCACCACCGCGGTGAGCTCGAACTCGACACCGTAAACGAGGCGTCCAAGGCCTGTTCCGAGTGTTGGAGTGTCGCGGCCACCTGGCGTGGGATGGAGGAGTGCCGTCAGGGTGTCAAGGAGGTCGCCGGGAAGCTCAAGAAGCTGCTCGACGAGCCCAACAGGAGGACGTACCAGGGCCATAAAGTCTACGCACCCAATAGCCAGTAGTCCGTATTAGATCACGTAATCCACCCTTGCCCTTCCCCCCCATGTCCCCCCCACCGCCCGACCTCACCCCGCTCCGCGCCCACTACCTCAAAAAGTCCCTCGTCCTCCTCCAGCTCCACAGAGAGCTCGCCGATCTCTCCGCCGCCCCCGCCGACAACGCCTCCGCGCTCGCCTACCTCGGCCCCCCCTTCGCACCACCCCACTCGCGCGCGACCAGGCTCGATCTCCCCTTTCTCAAGTACATCTTCCGCCACTTCGTCCTCTCCTTCCCCTTCTTGGCCGCCGCCCCAACCAACTTTTACTCCGACAAGCTCCAGCCCTTTGTCGACAGCGTCTTCGCACGCAATCTCTCCCCGTCCTTCCTCGACGACCCCGATTCACAGGACCCCGCTCCCCGCAAACTCGTCGCCAAGGTCGAGCGCAATCTCGCCATGTTCCTCTCCTCCGCCATCAAGCTCGACGAGCCAGAGGACGTCCTCAGACTCTCCCAGGCTGACCTCCGGTCCCTCGAGCGTGCCGTCAACAAGCGGCTCGCAAAGCGCAGCCCCCGCTCCACCCTCTTTCACGTCAACATCCTCTCCGTCCGCGCAGTAACAGACAGGGGTCGCGTCAGGTCTCGCGTGCACGAGGTATGTCCCCCTCTTCCCATCCTTTACAGCATTCGAACCCCCTCTAGGAGTTCCTCATTCGCACAACCCTCTCTCACGACAGACAAGTGTGCGTTTCCCGCCGCTACGGCGATTTCAGGACGCTTGCAGACGAGGTCTGTCCTTTATTCCCCTCTCCACCTACGCTCTCACACCTTTCAGCTCCGCAAAGCCCACCCCGACTCTATCGTGCCATCCCCACCCCCCAAGGACCGCACAGCGATCAATGTTCCCATCTCTCCTCCCACCGCCATACCATCGGACCCTACATTCTCCCGCGAGAACCCCTTATCAGACTCTCAGGATCCCTCCGTCCCCGGCAGCTTTTACCCCACCCAGTCGAATGGTGAACGTCTACCACCCCGTCTCTCTAGAGAGAAGAACCGCCTCACTCTCCGCGCTTATCTCCACACCTTGCTCGCAACCCCTCCTTTCTCCTCTTCGCCTGTCCTCCGTTCATTCCTCTTCAGCGGACCTACCAGGCTCTCCCCGCAGGAACAGGAGGATGCCCGACGCAGGGAAGAGGCTGATCGCGTTAGAGAACAGGCTAAGAAGGAATTTGTACGCGAGATCGGTGCAAGGGTCGATCAACTCAGAGAAGCCGTCAGGACTGTCAAGGGCGAGATCGTCGGCAGAGGTGATGTCTCCCCTTGACGGTCGTCCTCTTTCAAACTAACTTATCGCCGCCCAGATGGTCTTAGCCATGTGTTTGCGATCATCAAGATCACCCCACACGTAAGACAATTGCCAGAGAACTATCAGGCCGTCCTGGAGTGGGCGAGGATTTCGTCCGTCTCCCTTCCCTCCTCACCGCCCCATCGACCTTACTTGTCTCCTCTCATGCTCGCTACAGATTGGCATCGACGATATTCCAGACGTTCGTGGCTTCTGACAACTCTTCAGAGACATTTGCCAGTCTGAAGCGCATACATGGGCTCATGCCCTACTTCCTCCTCAAGGCAGCTCTCAAGATAAGCAACCCAGTGGCGATGATACGAAATGTCCTCGACATTTTTCTCGCACAGCCCTTTGGCGGCCGTAGCCTCCTTCAACGGTATGTTTTTTTTTTTTGCTTGTTATCGCTGCCTCATGCAAATGCCATGTAGCATGTTTACCTCTTCCCTCACTGAAGAAGTCAGATCTTTGAACACCTACATTGAACATGTATCTGCCAAAATAGACTCTCCTGCCCTTTGCGAGAAAGTTCGCATGTTCGTCTACGCCCCTCGTGAAATCCAGGAGATGTATCGCATGGATGCCCAGCTTGAACATACCCACCTTTTGAGGGTCGTTTTGTTGGGAGGCGAGGAACCGGTGTTATCCAGGTCGCTGGCAGCGCGGGTGGACAGGGCGTGGAGGAAGTGGGCCGCGTGGATGGCTGAGAGGCAACGTCAGGGGAGGGCCAAGGGAGATGGGAGCGACAGCGAAGAGGGACCCACTGACGAGGAGGCTTGGTTGTATGAAGATCTGGGGGTCCTCATCAAGCTATACTCGAGGCTTAGGGATCGGGAACAATTGATTGCGCTCATCTTTGAGGCGAGATTTGTTGCGTCACGTCTCGCTGGCCGCTCACTCATCTGATATGTAGGGCGTCACGGCAGAGTTGCTCAAGGACATCATCACTATCTTTTATACGCCGCTCGCTCAAGTTTACAGAGCAGCAAGCATCGCAGAATCGCTAGGGGATTTGCAGAAGTTTATCGATGACCTCATCCGCACAGTCGAACAGACAGAAGATCGTGAGTCGGCCTTCATGCCGTCGTGCCTCTCCATTCATTATACGCCTTTCTAGTCTCCCATTCAGACCCCTCTTCGACCGTGCAAGTTTTCATCGATCTCGTGAATCGACACGAGCAATCTTTTTACTCTTTTGTCCACAAAGTCCATTCCAAGGGCCAAGGTCTCTTTGACAACCTCATGAAATGGATGGAGCGATTCCTTACCGCGATTCGCGAGGGCATCGGTGCGTCCGGTCTTGGTGGAGAAGGCAACAAGATTGTACTCGAGACAGTGCTGCCTGCGGGAGGTGAAGAAAGGGCAAGGATCATGGAAGAAGTCGACAAGGTGATGCACTGGCATTACCTGAACAAGATCGCCCATGAAGAAAAGCTGAGGAGCAGGTTTAGACGCGTCCAGAAAGGGAAAGACGCAGGGATGGACGCAGATGCAGAAGACGAGGCAACACAGGTTTTGATCAACAGCGTTGCGAGAGAGTTCGACTTCAATGACTTGGTAAGGGCTAACGCGGATGAGCTTGCCGCAGAAGAAAGCGACGAAGACGAGGAGGATGATGATGATGACTATGATGACGACGACGACGATAGTGACGATGACAGTGCAGGTGACGAGGACACCAGCGAGTATGAGACGGATAACGATGAGGCTGGCGAGGACACGACACAAATGCACAAGAATCTGCACACTCCCTCTGTCCGTCCCTCGACGATAGAGTCACTCGGGGTTGAGACAGCTCAGGTGGTGGCTCAACCGACACCCCCGGAAACTCCACAGCGACCTGTGGCTCCGAGGCCGAGGTCGCTCTCGCTCCGCAGCGTCAAGTCGATGAAATTGTTGGGCAAACTCCACTCCACAGTAGACGCTCCGCCAGTTCCGCCGCTTCCCGTTCACCTCGATAAGTCGCTTCCACCGCACCCTCCCGGACCCTCGTCTGCAAGCCTTTCCAGTAAACGTTCGACGGGACATCTGACTTCCTCTCCAGAACACGGTCTGGCCAATGATGATCCTCATCCGCCATCGCCATCGCCACGACGACCCCCTCACAAGCCGAGGAAGAAAGCAGCAGCTACGCAACCTCCTGAATTGACACACATTCCAACGCTACTACCGATTTTTGTTGAAATGGTATGCCATCGGTGTCACTCTCACTCTTTTTAGAGCGCTGATCCTGGCACGATAGATGCGTCCTTTGCTTCGTCCTCAGTTGTAGGTCTACTCGGTGTTTTACAAATCTATGGTGAGTCGTAGACAAGACACCGCCCCGAGATAACATACCTTTATTCGTCATGCTTGGACAGAACCTAATGATACTTATCCACATGTATTTTATGCACAATAGTTCAGTCGCCCGATAGGATATATATGTGTGTGTGTGTGTACTTTGGAGGGAGAGCAAGGAATGGACTAATAAAACCTCTGAGCCTCCTACAAGTCCCCAAACTCTGCATCAAAAACCTGTTGCGTGGCGGTTCCCTTCCGCACTTTCTTGGCCAGTCGCTCTTCTTTGGCAAGTTCATCCCAATCCTCCTCATCATCCCGACTATCCTCGGCTGATTGAGACTTGACCGGTGTCATTGCACTATGGTTAGCGGTCGCCTGAGACTTGAGCCATTGTCGCTTTCTATCCTTTTTCAGCTTCCGTTTATTCTTTTCTTCATTGTTTGCCGTTTGCCCGCTCCATGGTGTGTTTCGCTTACGTTTCGCGGCACGAGTTTCACCCGCCTCTCTCTGAACTTTGGTTTTTTTGCACTCTGACTCTCGACGTTTAGCTTCTTGTGCCTTGTCGGCATAAGCATAGGCGTTCCACTGTGGCACGAGTCAAACGCCACGTAGAGTAACGAAAATCAAAGGGCTCACATCCAGAGATGCGTCCTCCCACCCCGTTTTGTCCACGTCCTTGAGCTCGGGCATGCGAGGAAGACGGAGAAGCCCAAAGCTCTTGGCTACGCCGATGAGATTGAGATCTTTTATTCGAAAGATATACGAGGCCTCATGCTTTGAATACGCCCGCACGAAAGACACGAAGCCTTTTGCTGCCTGTGATGCATCCTTGAACCTCATGGAGCACACAGCTGGAAAATTGCACCAAATACCTTGTCGTGTAGAGCGCGGTCCGTCAAGACAGTTGCCCGTATTCGAGATAAAAACGATGTGACAGCCGGATCATCCAGCTCAGGGTCGCTCGTGCCCCGTGCCGGAAGGATACCACCAGCCTGGATAGCAGGGTGTTTTCGTATTGGGATTTTGCGCACCGCAAGGAAATCTTTTGTGGGTAGGGTCGTCGTCAAATACGACAACGACAGTGAATTTTCCAAACTGCACAACGCACCAATGTACTCGATTTCTCTGCCAACGAGAAGTACATACGCTCGTCCGCTCCTCCCTGCGCGTGCGGTTCTTCCACAGCGGTGCGAGAATGCTTTGGGGTCGATGGGTGGGTCAAACTGGACTACGACGTCAACGTGTGGTATATCTAGCCCTCTTGCAGCGACGTCTGTCGCAAGGAGTATCGACGGCGAGCTCGAAGATGAGAGAGAGGACGAAAAGGCTGAAAGAGCACGTGTTCGGGCAGCCGGAAGCAGGTGACCATGCAAGGAGAAGAGCTTTGAATTGGGGGGCAAAAACTTTGGAAGAACCTAGCCAGTCTATCAGACACCTCACTTCGATTATGAAGGCTGTACACAGAAGCTCACTCTGTAAAAGTAGTCCACACATGCACAAGTGGCAAAGTAGGCGATGAAATGGGATGCTCTGTACGACGAAACTTCGTGTTCGATGACTCGTACAAGTTGTACTAGCTTCTCGGAAGTGCGGCAATCGATGTAAAAGTTCTCAAGTCTACAGAAAGTCGGCCAGCTTTCAGACGTGAGAACACAAGCTTGTAAAGTGATCAACACACCCTGCAGGTATCCGCCTCTCCTCGATGACTTCGCCTTGTCCTGGCTTGCCGTCCGAGGACCGTTTCTTGGATTTTTTGGATTGGACTTTGACGACTACGCGAGCGGGATTGCGCAGTCCCACTCGTACAAGCTCCGACAAGGCATCGGCATCGGTCATGGTTGCACTGAAAAGTCCTGTCCGCCTCTGCTTCGGCAAGTGCGTTATGATACGAGTCAATGTGTTCTGGAAGCCTAAATCAAGGAGCCTTCGGAATCGAGACAGATGTGAATGGGACAAATCAAACAAGCCATCCATGAATCCTACCGATCTGCCTCATCGAGGACAAGCACCTCCAGCTCCTTCACGTTCACGACCGCTTTCCCCCTCCCTATCAGAAATTCCTCTACTCGGCCTGGCGTGCCTATTACGATATCGGCGCCGGTGTGCAGGAAGCGTTGGATGTCTTGAGCCGGGGATGATTCGGAGGAGGAGACGAGGAGGAGTGGTGGGGGATATGTTGGTATCGGTGCGTCCGCAGGCGCAGACTCGTCTGGGCGCGGCGGACTCGGTTGCGCAGAGAGGAAGAGAGAGAATACGGAATGGATCTGAGTCGCTAGCTCTCTGGATAAAGCATGTGAGAGCGCTCTCTACAGACGGATGACATTCGTCACCTCGTTGGACTTATGACGAGCGCACCGATCTCGTTCGTCCTGAGCGTAGAACCTCGCCTCACCAGCCGCTCTAGCACAGGGATGACAAATGCGAGTGTCTTTCCCGAACCTGTAACGGCCTCTACGACAACGTCCTTGTGCTGCATGAAGAGAGGTATCGTGGCTGCTTGCACCGGAGTCATGTGGGAGTGGCCCATGGACTGTATCACATCGAAACTAAAAGAGAAAAGATGAGATACAGACATGGAAAAACATGATACTTGCATCCATGGGGTTAGCAAAGTCGGAAGGGAAGACCACGCCCCTGCAAATGCGGTCGACTCTGACATGACCAGCTGGCAAAAAGGGAAAGAGCAAGTCCAACTCTACGGTCGGCCATCTCAGATCAAGCTGAGAGTTGAAAAATTGGTAACGCGACATTTGAGCGAGGGCAGCCCACGGAACGCCCTAGTAAAAGGCGAGGGCGTTGTCTGTTTGTGCTACCCTCTGTCGCCAGTTATACTTGCCGAGTAAGCCTTGAGGCGAACAGACTTTTGTATTTGCCTGGACGCACTGGTTAGACGAAATTTCCTTATTTGTACCAGTGCGTCTGCCCTTGAAGTCCGAGCGTTGGATGCGCCAAGTTCATGGCCGACGACGAGTTCGCTGCTGCGGTGTGTTCAGCTGTCCGCGATGCATTCACGTCCGGAAAGGTATCGACCCCGATCAGCTCCATGGACCTTCTTCTTTCCTTGATTGCAGCCACAGCATGCTCGTCACATCTCCTACGTTTGACAGATCTACACCGTCTTGAGATCGTCTTGGAGAGTCTTTCCACTCGCTGGGAACATGGAAGATTGTCATTATCTCGCGACAACGGTGTCATAACCATCGCCGAGGTTCATCTTGGGAATGCCATGGCGGACATCGTGAACCCGCGCAAGCGCAAGCGGCCACCTGTCGACGAGGAAGCTGACTCTGCAGCTGGCGACGATTCAGACGAGCGTTCTTCCAGGAGCATCAGCCATTCACCACCTCCTTCTGCAACGCCTCTTGCAAACTTGGGCAAAGAGCTGAGAGAAGTCTATGCTATTCTTCAAAGGGCTACTGCCAAGGGACGCCTTCTGGCCGAACGGGTATGTGGTCGAATTCCAGTGATCCAGGACTATGAAAAAAGGAGCTTTCATCCGCAGTTCTGCGCGTCTCACGGGAGCTTCAATTCTGTTTGCTCCTACATCACGAAAGAGGACTGTGCCAAGGCACGTCGAGAAAGCTCAGGAGGTAGTTCCTCTCAGTCTACCTCCCTCATCTGTGATCGTGTACACTTCAAGCCGCTGATTCGACCACACACCGATCCATCTCTTGGCCATTGCTCCTATCTCAATACTTGCTACTCCGAGCCTACATATGCTCAATCACCGTCGATCCCACCATTCCCGTCTGGGAACGCAACACGGCTTTCCCTACCTTCAGGTCTCGGGGCGGGAGGTAGGGGAAAAGAAAAGGCACCATGTCGATACCTACATTTCGAAGTCGACTGGGACGAAAAAGATGGCCAGGTTATGAGTACCAATGATATAGGATGGAAGGAGGCGCAGAGAACGTGCAATCCATTCAAGCTGGAGATCGGAATGGGACCCGATGGCAAACATATGCAAACGGTATGTGCATACTTTCACAGGGACTGTACGCTTTTCGTCACCGTACATTCGGATAGCTGCCTCCCCAATGGATCAACTGCGACCTTCGACGATTCGATTATTCCGTACTCGGAAAGTTCCATGTCATCATGGCAGACCCCCCATGGGATATCCACATGAGTGTAAGTCATCGACGCAATATTAATCATTGATCGGAATGGGACGATGACGTTGGATCTGACAAAGTTGCCTTACGGAACAATGACCGACGATGAGATGCGGGCCATGCCCATTCCCGCTCTCCAAGACGAAGGCCTCTTGTTTTTGTGGGTCACCGGGCGTGCCATGGAAGTGGGTCGAGAGTGTCTCCGGGTCTGGGGCTACACGCGCGTAGATGAAGTTGTCTGGGTGAAAACTAATCAGGTGACCCTTCCGAGTCCAACGGCACGTTCAGACACTGAACAATGCAGTTACAACGCGTTATCCGCACAGGTCGGACTGGCCATTGGCTGAATCACACAAAGGAACACATGCTCGTTGGTGTCAAAACTCATGTTGACGAAGCCGGCTATTTGAAGTTTCCTAGCTGGGTCAATCGGGGTCTTGATACGGACGTGATCGTGAGTGAGGTGCGCGAAACGAGTCGCAAGCCAGATGAAGTATATGGTCTCATTGAACGGATGTGCCCCGGAGGACGCAAGGTTGAAATCTTTGGAAGGAAGCATAACACCAGACCTGGGTAGGTGCTCATGCGATTGGATTGGATGTTTCTCACACTGACTCATCGAAGGTGGCTTACCCTGGGAAATCAGCTTGGGCCCGATCAGATATATGAGGAGGACCTAGCAGCTAGGATCAAAGCTCGTTACCCAGAACGTCTCTCAGGTACGCCAGGGGGGTAGACGGGAGGATGTTCGCGTGATCGAATTCCTTCGTACTCGTCCACTTATTCAAGTCTCTCGTGCCAGTATGATTCTCTGCTACCTCTCGTGATGACTGCAATAGATTTACCATCTAGATCCGTCGTTCAGTGGGGACGAGCGCAAGGCAAACTCGTTGGTTATAATGGAATCGTGTGGCAAGCTGGAACGCTATCGCATTCCGGTGCTGCACAGCATGACCTGGCAGTCAGGTTACGATGGAGAAATCCGGAAAGACTTGGACGTCCGCACAAACGTCATGATCGGATACAAACTCGGATTCATTAATGCTCATTCGTGATCGGCCGACATACAAGTTCCTGACAGGGTTTGGCATTCTTGACACCAACAGTTTGCGATGGATTATCGATGGATTGTTCCCATGCCAAGGCAAACATATCACATCTAATGAACGTGAAAGTCTGATAACAAGCGACTAGTGCTCTATAACTGATGCAAGTTATTGTGAGTACTAAACCTGGATAAGTGTTGACTCCTGTCCACTGTCTTGTTGACGAATGCAACAATCAAGTCGGTTCTGCAGAGCCAGTGTTGATACGTTTCGAAACGCTCATGCTCCCTAATTTACAAGAGTGACAAGACGTTTGTGGACCACTGGGTAGTGAGATCGTGATGTCGTCTTGGATGATTAATTGGTTAGCCTTCCAGCTACCAATCCATGCGACTCTCGATGGACTCGTCTTTCCCGAGGGTTGAAAATAACGTTGAAACGTTGAAGTGTGTCGGACTTGTAAGTAAGGAGACATGAGATGACCTCTGACAGCTTGCGCACATCACGCCATGGTGCCGAATCGTATTTGACACATGACCTACAAATATCGAGGATATGTATAACCAGAAAGAAGAAAGACCTTGGACCAAGGGCACCTGTTGAATTCCATACGAACCTATCGTCAACGGGCTATTAATCAATTCAACAAGTCAAGTTTATGTCCATCGCCACTATGTATTCTATGTCGGAAAAATATAGATTCCAGCTTGAAGGTATCATTGTTGCTGATCAGCAAGATTGAGCTCCTCGATGAGCAAATCGTTCGTTGCAGTTGGATTGTCGAGGTATACTGATGCGGCAGATACCTGTATATTAGACTCAGAACAGCATGTTGTACGGTATCCGTACCGTGATGTCCAGCATTAGGAACAACAAACATACGCCCTTTCTCGTTACCTGCTTGGCGGAGATTTTGTAACGCTTGGAGGCCTCCTACAGGATCCATCCAATCGTGTTCACCATCTGAAAATTGGTGAGTTGCAATGACTGGCCCGGATGAGAGATAGCACACTGACAAACAAAAGTAATTGGTATCTTCAATACAGGTACCCGGTCAACCAGGGGCATGCGTGCGTAAGCATATGGTGCGAGAATGTGAGCTAGAGTCCGTGAGATCGCAGTATACGTAAAATCGGGTGAGCCTTACATATGCAGTACTCCCCTGAACCTTTGGCAAGGGTTATGTTAAGAATGTAATCGTGCATGTCACGGGTTTCGTCTTCTGTCAAACCGGTGAAGCGACGACTCGAGTACTGCACGGATTCGTGAGCCGGAAGGCTCTTCATGCAGTTAAAGGACAGACGAACCTTGCCCACGAGCATGGGTCCCCAAAACAGTGCCGATCGTACAACCTGAAACGGACTCCACCCCTCCTCCCACAGATATGTGAACAGTCTCTGAGATCGACTTTCTTTCTTCTTGATCTCTCTCTGCTGGTCACGGATATGCCGGATTTCAGAAGCAGAAGCAGGTGCCGCTCGGGCACTAGCCGAGTTGCCAGAGTCACCAGTATCGGTCAACTCTCTTGAAGGCATCGTTAGATTGTCGGGACTATGAGGTACGCCAGCGGGGGAGAGTAAGATGAGTTTATGGATTCGCGTGGGGTAGCGGAGAGCATATGCGACACTGAAATATGCACCGAGCGAATGTCCAATGAGGGTCATTTTTTCTACGCCCATCTTGGTGCGCCACTCCTCAAGAGAATCGACGAAGAATGATTCAGCTTCTAGAACACGACCAGGAATGTCGTCTCGTTTTGCCTTGATGCGGAACGGAACGCGGGCAGAACGACCCATGCCAAGCCAGTCCAAGGCATAGACGTTAGTACCGCGACTACCAGCCCACGTAGCTAGCGTGGGGAAGTTCCGGAAGAAGAACCCAAGACCAGCACCATAGCCGTGCAGGACAACAGCAGGTGGAGGGGCTGTCGAGGATGGATTCGTAGCCGTGATCGAAAGACAATTGAGATAATGCTTCGGAGACGCTAGCTCTATTCGTTCGCTGCGGGCGATCACTGGGCTACCTCCGACCGCAGGGGTAAGCACCGTTTCTGGTAAGAAGAACGGTAGCCGCCTGCCAAGCGAGAAAAGTAGACTGTTGAATCCAAGGTCGTATACCCAGGACGGTCTCCGTACCTCAAAAGCCGCTCTTCCGCTGCGGCGCCTTGTTTCTCTCCGGCGCTCCACCTAGGAGACATTCCCGCGTCAGATCAAATGGATTACCATGATGAAAACAAGCAAACCAGCTTTTGAAGCTCGTGGAGAGGGTGACAGGTATATCACGAGCAGGGGAGAGATGTAGGGATGAGCTCGAACCGGCCATAGAGCTGTCCTGGATGATAAACAGAGGGAGTAAGTGACGACGAGTTCAAGTGCTGAGCACTGGAATATCAGCGAAGTGGATATACTAATACTCGGGCGGCTTTGAGCTACGTGTGCAGTTGCCGACACCTCGCGCAATACACAATGCAGGCTGCATGACTAATAACCCCTGTCAATGTGAAATCCACACCTCGATCGTACAGATCATAGCCAGTGCGGGCCTTCCTAAGCCCATCTATGCCATCGGTTATGATACGATGTAGTGAGTCATATTCATGGGAAAGGTACCAAACGCAATCCGTCGTTGCAATTCCCAAAGCGAAACCACGTCAGATGTTCGGACTGTGTTTGATTGGACTCCTTATACAAAGGTACCCCAAGGCTGCGGTCAAAAAACTGCCTAGGGAATGATATGAAATGGTCAGCTAATTACCACGATGCCGGTATTGTCAAGGCTGTCATACACAGATTACTAATTATATTCATGTGCATGGAGGCTAGTCGGCAGATTTTCTACATCCCCCTCGAGCCGCAGTATGACTGCCATGGTGAGAATCACCGTGCGACTCGGATGGCACATGGGAAGGACCCGCCGATTGGGACTGCGGTGGGAGATAAGATTAATGACCCTCTCCAAGGTACTTACCTCCCACAGCCGATAGACAGCTGTTTAGATCTATTCCTACAGGGTTTGTCGAGGGAATCGAATGATATTCTCGGACGGCATATAACGATTATTCCAGGAACGAGGGACGTCGGGCGGCTTCTCAGAGCGCACAGCCCATGCCAGACATAGCTTGAACGGCCGTTTACGGATGCTATACGATAGAATTTGCCACGTCCGTGGGCGGTGAGATGCAGGACGACCTTTGGCATTGCAGGCCAATATGGGCTGACATTCGCCCGATCGGCCTGCGGTGATGGAAAAGAGCCGAATTGTAACTACGTGCTACGTATGCATTTCCTCAAACCACGTGACTATTAACCAATCGGAGTCTGTCTAATTCAACACTTATAATCCGGAGCGTCCCCAGCTTCATTCTTTCCATCGATATCGATACATAGAAAACCCAAGCTGCAGTAAGTCTCGCATTTTGCGCGGAGAGCCTTGGATTCACCCTCTCAGTCCAGATAGCCTCTATCTCGTTTACCCCCATGGAAAAGCTTGTGACCTTCTCACGTTTCAAGACATCATGCCCGTTCCTCGGCAGGACGCGGACCCAGACGCTCCGTTCCCTCTCTAGCCTTGCATCTTCCCGCTTCCCTTCCCTTTCCCAACTCACTGAGTCAGCTACAAGATGTCCTGTCATGGGTCCCGCTCTGCAGCTGAGCTCCACCCAGACGGTTGCTGGGTATGCCAGTGTCGCCGCTCAGGCAGACGTACAGAAAATTCATCACAGCAAGGGCATATTTCCCGGCTCCGAGATCACCGACGCCGATATTGCCAAATGCCCCCATGCTTCCGCTGCTCGAGCTGCTGCCCGCATGGCCGAGGACCTTGCAGCCGCTGCGAAGGCGAAAACCGCTTCAGCCCAGAAAGCCACTCCGGCTGCCGCTGATGTGGCAGCAGGTGGTTGTCCCTTCCATAAAGCTGCCGCCCCAGTACCAGTCGCTGGCGCGCAGAATCCCAACGAAAGTACCTTCAACTACGAGCAGCTTTTCGCAGCAGAGCTTGAGAAGAAGCACAAGGACCAGTCTTATCGTTACTTCAATAATATCAATAGGCTTGCGAACAAGTTCCCAGTTGCTCACACTGCCAATGTCAAGGACGAAGTCGAGGTGTGGTGTTCCAACGATTATCTCGGCATGGGAAACAATCCGGTTGTCATCGAAACAATGCAGTATGTAGAAATTACCGTGCCCGATCCCACTCTCATCAATTCTTGCGCACAGCCGAACTCTGGACAGGTACGGTGCCGGTGCCGGAGGAACGCGAAACATTGCTGGAAACAGTGCTATGCACCTCGCTCTAGAAAAGGAACTAGCATCACTGCACAGGAAGCCAGCGGCCCTTGTTTTTTCCTCATGCTATGTGGCAAATGACGCCACCCTTTCTACCCTCGGATCGAAGCTGCCGGGCTTGGTGTACTTCTCCGACGCATCTAATCATGCCTCTATGATTCAAGGTATCCGTCATTCTGGCGCGAAAAAGGTTATCTTCAAGCACAACGACTTGGAGGACCTCGAGAACAAGCTGGAAACATGGCCTCGTGAGACTCCGAAAATTATTGCGTTTGAAAGCGTCTATTCTATGTGCGGCAGCATCGGACCCATCAATGAAATATGTGATTTGGCGAAGAAGTACGGCGCTTTGACCTTCTTAGATGAAGTTCATGCCGTGGGGTTGTACGGTCCTCGTGGTGCGGGAGTCGCTGAACATCTCGATTTCGAAGCGCATCAAAAGGCTGGCCAAAGTCCAGAGGCCATTAAGGGTAGCGTCATGGATCGTGTTGACATCATCACTGGTAAGTTGAACACTAATATTTGCACTCTGGGTCTTCTGACCTATTTTGTAGGTACTTTGGGCAAAGCGTATGGCTCTGTTGGAGGATACGTCGCTGGCTCACGCGATTTCATCGACATGATCCGCTCCTACGCCCCGGGATTTATTTTCACCACCTCACTCCCACCAGTCAGCGTCGCCGGCTCTCGCGCATCGATCATGTACCAGAAACATCATATTGGCGACCGCGCTTTGAAACAAGTCAATGTTCGCAAGGTCAAGGAGCGCTTCGCTGAACTCGATATTCCTGTCATCCCAGGACCATCCCACATCGTGCCAGTTCTTGTGGGAGATGCAGGGCTCGCTAAGCTGGCAAGCGATAAACTACTGCACGAACACAGCATCTACGTCCAGGCTATCAACTATCCTACCGTCGCTGTCGGCGAGGAACGTTTGAGAATCACTGTCACGCCTGGCCACACCGCCGAACAAATCGACGGTCTTATTCACGCCATCGAGAGCGTCTTTACGGAGTTGAACATCAACCGCACAAGTGATTGGGCGAAGCTCGGTGGACGCGCTGCCGTTGGCATTGGCGAGGATGATGTCAAGCCTATTTGGACAGAGAGCCAGATCAGTACTGTGGGCGTTCCACAGACCTTGCGGAATGGTCAGCCAAGTGTGGTCAATGTCGCAGCCGTCAATGTGGTCCGTAAGGACTTTGAAGCTTTGTTGGGACCGGTTGGCAGTGAGCATAAGGTGGAGAATGGGGTATTCAGGGAAGCAGTCAAACTGGCAGCAGATTCTTTTGTGAAGCATCCTCGGGTTCGTGCAACTGTTGGCAGCCTCGAATTGACGGCAGCTGTGCAGGTCCCTGTTTCCGCTTGACCCACTAATCACTTATTTCCATGTACCTCGACTTAAAGAGTTCTCAATACCATGCCTGTGACGCATGAAGTCAGTTAAAGTCATGGAATTAGCTGCTCTTATCGAGTGCACGGAGGATCGACAGGGCTCGTGATGTGTTTAGTTGCTGATTGGTAGTAGACCCGACCTTAGCACTGTCATCGAATGGCTGAGTGCCTTGCATCGGTGCCTCCTCCGAGGTTGACATTTTCGACATGCACTCTCCAATCAGTTTCTGAAACCAAATTCAGCGTCGTCAACAACGATGTATTCCCGTGTACTAGCCTCTCTAGCGCCGCCCCTGATGCCAACCAGGTATTTGATCACAAGTGGGATATAATTCTCGGGTACCTGCATGACTCCGAACGTGACGTTGGATGATAACGAGAACCATCGAGCTTACAACGTGCTCCAACCAGACGTTGCGTAGCAGCCAATTCTGTCTAGCTTTGTTGAACTTCCAGACTTCGCTTCCTCGACATCGTTCATAAGCATACGACAAGGCTAATGCGAACTTGAGGATATCATCAGTCATAGGCACGATTGTCACCTACCCCTGCGAGATTGCTCCGAGAGTGACTCGTCGATGGCGGGATCTGGGTAAGGCAGACGATGCTACGTCCTTGGGGCTTAGAATCCTTGTACCATGTTTCCATATCACTTACCATCCGATCTTCCTCTCGATCCTCGTCGCGTTTTTTATTTCTTTGAGGCTCGGGTTCAGCAGCGTCTGTCTCAAAATTAACAGACTCGTCGCGCATTGCATCACGGTCGGTCCGTTTCCGCTTCCCTGACACCTTCACTTTGCTAAGCGTGTTTGGCGACGTGTCGGGTGGTATCCTATCACTGGACAGTTGATCTTCAGCCCTCCGAGGCAACGTGGAATCTTTCATCAATTCAAATTTTGCGATAGAAGGGTCAAAGCGTTGGTGATCTTCGCAGAGGCCGTCATTGTCTTCTGCCGTCCCCGGGCTCGACTTTCTGCCTTTCTTTACCTTGAACCCTTTTCCCTCTCGCTCGGACTTTCGGTGTTTTTTAGTAACTTTCTTGGTACTTTCCTCGGACATTAGCTATTACTGACGCATGTATATGTAGAATGAGCATGCAAAGTCGAGTATAGCAGATACGACACCCACCAGAGAGGACAAAATCTACAGAGATGGTTAGCACGTGGAGACTTCCGAAGACCCAGAGGTGGTCATCTCTCTCACGCTCGGGTGTGAAACTCGGAGCATCCGATTCATTGTACGGTCTGCTCTTCACTATTTTCTCCTCCATGGGTCTCACTTTCTCTTCGTTGCTTAACTCATTCTCATCACTTCTGCGATGGAGCAAGGACCAGGATGTCCGTATATTAATGCTTGGTCTCGATTCGGCGGGGAAGGTATGCTGAACGAGCTAGTATCGATCGGCAACCTCCTATGTCTTACATGTGCGTATAGACCACGATACTGTACAGGTTGCAGGTATGGGTTCTTGGGCTCCAAAACTGGGCTCTCTCATAATCCCGACCAAGATTGGTGAAGTAGTCTCGACAATACCCAGTGAGTACTCGGTAGTTTGGCTGGTCAGGGTAGCTGACGTATTTGGACTCGAAGCAATCGGGTTTAATGTCGAAACCGTGGAGGTGCGTCAAAGTTCCGACATCGGGTTACTCGTTCTGACTTGTACCAGTACAAGAATATTAAGTTCCAAGTATGGGATCTTGGAGGACAGTCGAGCATCCGGTGAGAACACATTCTGCATTTGGATACGGTACACGAGTTGACCCCATGTAGACCATATTGGAGGTGTTACTTTCCCAACACATCTGCCATCATTTATGTTATAGATTCATCCGACCATTCTCGCCTCGGAACCTCACGGAGCGAGTTGTTGACCATGCTCTCGGAGGACGAGCTGAGCGATGTACCCCTCCTCGTGTTCTGTAACAAGCAAGACGTAGATGGCGCGCTGAAACCGGAAGAGATCAGCGAACAATTGGGACTTGCAGGCGCGGAGACCGCGAGACAGTGGAGCGTGCGCGGCAGTTGTGCCACTAAAGGTGAAGGTTTAGAAGAAGGCCTCGATTGGTGAGTGATTCTTGTCCTCGATTCCACCTTGCTTATCAGTTGTGGTCAGGCTAGTGAACGCGATTCAAAAGAAATAGAACTGTTTTTCCAGGTCTTGCGTCATCTTCTTCATCCTCGCACAGCTGATCTTGATCGAACATTGGTATACCCGCTGTGTAACCAAGCACGTATTCTAATTGCTTTGTAATCTGAGCCCAGTTCGAGGTTGAACGTTGAGCGCTGAGCATTAGCTGCTTGTTGCCGGTCGAGACTGACCTACGGTTAGCAAGGCCGGCCGATCAATATAGCACGAGGCAGAACAAACCAACGCCCTCTACCAGTAGTAGCTTTTCATGTTCCTTGTCGTTCCTTGTCAATCATGCAAGGAGCATGTTGCGTTGGCCATCGGTATGTCGCTTTGTGAATGATCAATTTCTTCATTAACTTGCCCATGCCATAATACTAGCGTTTAGTCTTCGGCGTGCATTGCCGGTCAGTCATGACACCGCTTTGCTTTTCGTATGAACTAAGTAACACTGATACAATTCATAGCAGGAAACAGGCTGGATGGATAAAGGTCGAAATCAAGAAATATGTGTCAACGAACAATTCGTTACGTATTCATAGCCGACAACTTCTGAACTCGAAAAAACGACGACCTTCAGTGAATTCTTCGACCGCAACCGATCTCGTACTACAAACCAAGAGTTTGGCACACAGTAAGCCAGTGGTGGTCAGGCCAAAGGTCGTTGTCAAGTTTGAAATCATCTTTGTCGGTCTTGATGTCGTATGTCACAGTGCCCGCTCCTGCCTCTACCTTCTTTTGCAAGTACTCTCTGAGTCGACGATCGTCGATGTCGCCAGAAAATTGTGATACATGCACGATCTTGACCGATTCTCCATAATGTTCGGCGATTTGGAGGAAACTGAAACGCTGACCTTCAATGCGCAAGGTGCGGTCGTTCAACTCTTGCGGAGGAACATGCGTGACCACGTAGGCCAGATAACCTGCAAAGTTTTGGGAATTCTGATCGTCACCCACAGGCAACATAAGTACCTGCCACGTCACTAAGCGAAGTCCATGATGCGGGTTTTTTGCCTTCCACAATCAAGATCGCTTCATTAGCGTTGTAGTCGATCCCCAAGAAAAATGGGATAAAATCCATAAGGAATCCCGCCTGATAAACACACTCAGTCGACTCCTTGAACACGGCAAAGAATATGAACGTACGTAAAGTCGTAAATACGGTATCCCAGCTGCCTTGACTTGATCTAGGGTGCACTGGGTACACAATTCAAGCTCAAGCATGGACTAAAATCACGTACCCACGAACTCGCTCTTTTGACCCAAGATACCGTCTTGCCCCTCGGACGGGGTTCCATATTCAGACGGAACGTACAATTTTACACCCGCGTCCTTCGCGGCCTCAAGAGTACGTGCCTGCACATCAAGGTGATTATGATTAATTGCTGAAATGACCACCTCGCAGTTGTGCAGCCGAAATTGTCTAGTCAGTGTTGCCGAGTCCGTGAAATCGACAACCACATGAGTAGTGCCCGAGGGGAACTTCCTATGCTTGGCAGAGGCGTGGGTGAACACGACGACTGAGGCCCCATTCTCCACCAGCGACTAAATATTCGAGGTTAGGGTGAAGCACCGGCCAGTTTCTACAAGTTACGAACCTCAGCTAAAGGCAAACCAAGTGTGCCAGCTCCAAGCACAGCGAACGACTTGAATGTGCTTTCTGACATTGCAACTTTGAGACTAACGTCGCTGATTTAGAAAAGTATGGGGACTCAACAACGAACTTGTCACGTTTATCACTCGGGCCCACTGAGGGGCTTGCTGGTCACCTTACCCCATGCATGACGATTGAACGAACACATGATGTGGTATATGACACCATTCATACGTAAAGGGCTCAACTCCTAACTTGCTCAACAGTCTGCATCATTAGGCAGCTCGGTTATTCGGAGGCGTACTGTATATTACAGGTCCGGTGGAATGATGGCTGGACGAATAGCCAAAGTGACATTCGGAATTACCTCTCACAATGATATACATCCTGTGACCAACTCCAGTTCCATCTCTCCGCATCAGGGTCCGACAAACACTTTTGGTAGACATCGTAGTTGGGTCTCCAAATCCGAACGGTACCGTCGTCGGCGCAGGTAGCCAGCATTTCGTGTGCCCAATCCACGGCACCAACCTCTCCTGTCTGTCCACGAAGTTCTACCGAGGTAGCCAATGATTGCCTGGAATAAGCAGATGCCGACAGGCGTGCGGCATTGCTGACATCGATTAGGAAGGAGCTGCCGCTCTTTCCCGAGCACCCGCTGGCAAGCCACCGTCCACAAGGTGAGCTGGCAAGTCGAACGTAGAAGGAAGTTCTAAGATTCGGGTGTGTCTCCGCTTCCAATGGTATCAAGGAAGGAGATGAATAAGTGTATAACCAGGAATCAGCTCCAAGTGCAAAGAGGAGGCCAGACGTTGGTCCAGAACCAGCGCATAAGCTAGAGATTCCGCGTGGGCGACATGATCCGTTCATTGTTGTTGCGTCCTCTGGCGATGACGCACAAGGCGATCTCGCATGTCGTTTGGAGTCTTTCGGTACCGGGAGACGGAGGTCCCACAAATTCAGGATGCTAAGCACTTTATAAACACACCGAATCTTTAAAGGTGGTTGTGACATACCCATCAAATGACCCACTACTGATCAGAGCATGAGGTTGCGTGCCGGCATAAAGTATACTCGTGACGCTCCGTGGAAGTGGAGTTATCTTTTTCCGTCCACCGTTCGATTTCCCCTGACCATGCGCGCCATGGACGGTTATGACAGGCTGCAGGACTGGAATGCCTTCTCTGATCCCGGCACAGCTGCTTGCCATTCGTAGGTCCCATACACATATCTGCCCATCTCTACTGCCTGTGCTGAGGATGTCACGGTGAGATGGATCCCATGCGATGCACTTGACAGAACTAGTGTGGGTCTGAAGGAGCTGCAATAGGTTTTGCGTTTCGACAGAACAAATTCGCGTGCTCTTATCCGCGGATGCGGTTGCAAGCATGGTGTCATCCAGACTCCATTTTACATCGAATATACCATTTTGGTGGGGTTGAAAAGTCGTTCGCTGAGGTTCTATGGATAATAGTAGAGCCCAGGCACTGGGGAATTGTAAGTAAGCATACCGAAGTCCCATTCACGACGTCTGGAAGTGTTGAGGAATGATACAGAGCCTTCTTCCGTGGCTACGGCAAGAAGGGGAATGCCACAAGCCCTGGCACCTATCAGATAACATGGGTGGAATTCTAAGCTCCAACGCTGGATTCTCTTACCATGAGAGTATGCGCAAGCATAGGGTGGCGTCACAAAAGTATGGTCGGCAAGGGAGGAGCATCTCAACACGTCAGACCTGTGCGAGGATACAAAGGACTGTAGCATAAGGCGCGAAGGTACTTTGCACAGAGAAGAGTGAGCAATGAGCAATGTAAATCGATGCAACAAGGAAGAGATGCATACATATGATCCGCCGAGAGCTAGACGGTGGGCGCCGAGATGATGTCTGCAGCAGGTTGAACATTGTATTGCGGTGGGCGTGACTTTTAATGCAACTGAAGCCTTCTGTGTCGCCGTCATCCGTTTCTCTGCTTGGACGCGTTAGACGCGGTCGTTTCGTGGGCGTTGGGTCTGGCGTTGGTGGTCTCCGCTTTGAGGGGACATCCTCTGGAGGTGTTGGCAGCGGACGACCTTGTGTTTGTGGAAGAACATTAGTGCTGTTCAGCAACACACACTGGCTCATGACGACCACCGCGAAGGCCCGTCTGGCACGCGTGCGGTAGATGAGTCGAGACCACGTGACCGCGTATCGAGCCCCCACTCGAAAACGTCCAAGTGCTACTGCTGATGGCACCTTTCCGCTCCATGGCTACAATTGCCAGAAGGTCTCTCAAGATTGGCATGATTCCCGCTGACGGGATTGGTCGGGAAGTCCTCCCAGTATGGCTAAAGTTTCCGCTGCTCCTGCTATTTCCTTACTGCCATCAAGGGTGCAAAAGCTGCAATCCAAGCTTTGGGATCCTCGATACCAACAACTCGATTTATCGACCTCCTCGCTGGTTTTGAATGCTTTCAGAAGACAGGCACTGCCCTGCCAGATGAGACAGTCGAGGTGTTGAAAAATGAGTGCGACTGCGCTTTGTTTGGAGCAGTCAGGTATGTCGTACTCCTTCATGTCAGAAGCTCTCCATATGACTGTACAAACGTTGAGTGTCTCAGCTCGCCCTCGCACAAAGTTGTCGGCTATTCATCGCCTATCGTAGCTTTGCGCAAGAAAATGGATCTATATGCCAATATCAGGCCTGTTTCTTCCGTGAGTACATATTTTGTTACCGAACGCGAGGAATCATGAACATGCTGGCAGGTAGCTCCCACACTAAACGAACAACCAACAGTCGATCTAGTGGTCGTCCGGGAGAACACTGAATGTCTTGTGAGTTTAACATCATCGTGGCAGAGACATTCCTAGTTATAGTCGAGGGATGCAGTACATCAAAGAGGAAACACAGACCGTTGGAGAGAAAGGCACGGAAACCCGAGCAACACGCCTCATCACGGAGCATGCTTCACGCCGCATCGGGGAAATGGCCTTTAAAATTGCCCTGACTCGACCCCGCAAGGTCCGCGCAGCCTAGTGTCTGATCCACTGAACTGAATGATCTTGCCTCAGCATGTCACTATCATTCACAAATCTAATGTGCTTTCTGTCACGGACGGCCTTTTCCGCGAAACCGTCCGTGGTGTTCCCACACTACCTGGTATGAACGGGAAATACGATAGTATCTCAGTTGGGGAACAACTCGTCGACAGCGCTGTATATAGGTTTGTTCCGACCCTTCTCTCACATGATTATCGCTGACAATTCACAGACTATTCCGGGAACCACAGTGAGTACTTTAAACAAGCTGGCTCTTACAAGCTTGAGCAAATGACTCCAATCAGCATTTATGATGTAATGGTCGCGCCGAATCTTTATGGCGATATTATTTCGTGAGTTACTTGTCACAGGAATTTCCTTCGTCTTTATTCCACGTTGCAGGGACGCGGCAGCTGCGCTTGTTGGTTCTCTTGGCCTCGTGCCTTCGATCAACGCAGGGGACAGTTTCGTTATGGGCGAACCGTGAGTTGTAAACGTGATGGATGATAGGAGGATCTCATCAGGCATCCCAGCGTCCACGGATCCGCGCCGGACATCGCCGGTCAAGATATCGCCAACCCGTTGGCTGCTATCCGTTCTGCCGCGCTCATGCTCCGTCAGCTTGGGTATGGCGATGGTGCTGCTCGCATCGAGAACGCAGTGGACGAAGTGATTAGGGAAGGTAGATACTTGACGCCTGACCTTGGCGGGAAGAGCAGCACAAGCAAAGTTGTGGGCGAGGTAGTGAAAAGGATATAACCAGGCTGCGGTGTGGTTGAACCTTGAAATAGGATTATGGTTTAGCAATGAAAGCCTCGTGTACGCTCACAAGAATGTCCTTGGAGTTCCTTTCTTCCGCATTCCCTCCCGCTGCAAGGCCAGGCTAAGATTGGGTCGAAGCAAGATATACCCCCTTTAGCTGATCAGACGGCCGCTCTCTGGCCGTCGGTCTATTTACGCCTTGAATTCGTGCGTGGCGTGCAGCTGCTTGCAAGCATTGCTACCACCGCAGCGCCTTCCGAAAAAGCCCGCCAGGTTTGCATGCCAGTCCGTTCTTCCCATCGAAAGCACGGACGCCTCGAGGCTTTCATTCACTTCGCGTGTCGCATGCGTCATTGTACACGAGTCTAGCAATTGCGTACCGTGCACGAAGAATGGGGAAGCATAACACTACAAAGAAGGGCAAGCAGAAAGAACCTATCCCGGCCGTCCAGACTGTCAGTGCCCCTCCTCCTCCCCCACCCTCTCCACCCCATCCACCTGCGGTTTCATCCCCACCTGCTGCGCACCATATCCAGTATCCATCTGCAACCATCGACACGATCGAGGAACAAGAAGAGTTCGGAGGCCTCTCGGGTGAATTTCTTTCACTATCACGCGTAACTCTGAGATCATCCCGGGGCTGATGACCGGTGTCATTTACCCTCAGGTGGCCCTGTAGGAGGTGTAGAGGAGGAGTCATGGCAAGATGTCGGTCACTCAGCCGATGGTTGGGCGGCTGATATGCCCGGAAATAGTAATGGAAACATGGGTGACGACGGCTGGGATGCGCCCCCATCACCCCAACCTCCACAGAAGAAGTCTGGTGGAGGAAGAGATCACACAAAATCGTACTATCCTCAACAACAACTCCAACTTCTGTCATCGAACCACCGGAACTCGACGGGATTCGGTTCCAACGCAGGCGCTCACAAGACTTCATCGGGTTACGCAAAACCTCGACGACCTCAAGACACCTGGACCCCTGCAAATGGATGGGCAGAAGACGATGAGTGGGGTGACCAGGGTGACCAGGCAAATGGGGACGACGAATTGGAAGCAAACGATGGGTGGAATGATACCAATAGCGGATGGGATCAACAACCTCATTCCGCAGCATGGAACCACGCTGTATCTGCGCATGCTGCTCATTCCCGAGCAACGTCGCACGCACCGGCCAGTGGATGGCAAAACTGGGGCGAGGAGGCGCAGAGACTACCCAAGGTAACTTTTGATCCCGCCATTCCACCCTCCCCGAGCTCCTCTGGGAGCAAACCAGTTCTATCCCAGTTGCAGCGATCCCAGATTTTGAATGCGTTGCTTAATAAACCGCAACAGAATCAACGGCCTTATCCTATGCCCGCGGTTGCGAACAACTGGCCGCAGCATCAACATCAACCCTCTCAGCATGGAAACCAACAGCAACACCAGCAACAGCAACACGGACGCCATCAATCCTATGAACACCATGGACACGAAAACAATAAGAATAAAAGGAACAAACCCCAAGACCAAAGGGCATATTCACAGCAGCAGAGCAAGAGCGATGAACGACGACGGGAAGAGGTGCATGATGTGTGGGGACTCGGTGACGGATGGAGTGATTCCCAAGACGAAGAGGAGCAACAGGACATGACACAAGATGGTTGGGGTCGCAGAGTTCATTTCTCCCCCGGTGGATTACGCGCGTCTATGCTCCCTTCTTCTGCCCCTTCCGTTGCCCACTCGACTGTTGTCGAAAACATCACCGTCAATGCTCTGCCGCAAAACAAGCTTGGACTCTCAACAATCCCGATGTCAAAGACGCTTTCGTACGCGTATTCGGGCACCGCACCATCCACGGGGAGCGAACCGGGTCGCGCGGCGATGCAGCGGATAACGGATTTCCAATTCGTTGAGTCACGGGGCGAAGCGTTGAAGAACGTGCAACGCGCTTTCTACGGCAAGCAACGCAAGGCTGCGGATCGCTTCCACTGGTTGTTCTCCCCTGAAAAAGACGAACGAGTCTCGTCCCTTTTAAATTGGATAAACTCTATGTCATTCGGGATTGCGTCCTTCGGTGTAAGTCGGTTCACCCTCCTGTACACCCTCAGTTTTTAATTCTCCTCAGTTACAAAAGTTCCTCCAGACACGTGAACGAGGCGCTTTGATTGTCAATGCTGCTTATCGACCGGTTCATTCCCCCAGCGAACCAGCCTTTGATTGGGTCACCTGGAACCAAATTCAATTGACCATGGATCGGATTCTGCAAGAGTCCGTCGGTTACTATAACCCAGCTATGCATATCATAGTCTTTGTCTTCCTCCCTTCACCTTCTGGAAACAGTATCGCTATTTGGAGGCGGAAGCTACCTATTCCTAGTAACATCCGCCTAGCCTACCAAGCCCAAATCACTCAGGCAATGTCGTCTTTGCGCAAGGAATATCCAGTGTTTGTGGACGAGTACGTGCACAAACAAGGATACCTACGAACTGGATCTGATGATATAACTAGATTGCCAGCCCCACCCGAACCGATACCTCCGCCACCTCCCAAGAAAAAACGAAAGTGGTACAAGCTTTGGCTGTCTTCATGAATGTTATGTGCGTGTATGAAGAGTTGAACGTTGATCATGTGTTGAGAAGCTTTACATCTACGCTCTGTGTATGACTACAAATTCTGTACTTGTATGACGCTTGCACCCATTCGTTAGCTGCTTGCTTTATCTTCCTCGATTGTCTAGGTGTCGTGTTTCTGAGCAACCACTAGTTACAGATACAGGATCAATAGAATATACCTAGAGTACTACAACGATGTCCACTTCCACTGCATGCAAAGTCCTTGCAGCAGCCCCACAAACGCTAGACTGCGGCAGAGTACATGGACCCGATGCCGGGTAGATATCGATCAAGACTGCCCCTGAATGAGATCTGTTCCGAGGGTTTGGTGAAATAACCCACCTTGTGCGGGGTGGGTGAGATCCGCAGCTTGAGAGCTAAAGTACGCAGCCTCTCAATGCCATGATCATGGCTGACCGACGAAGGGACACCCTGGTGGAGTTCTACTTCGTGCATGAATGCTGCAACATCAGCTAGCGATAAGCCAAGCCGAGGAAATAGATCAAGACGATGTCTGAAGGATGTAAGCATGAGTGGCGGATATAGGTTGCACACTTGGATGCACTGGCAGGCAAAGCTTGCCTCGTTAGCTTGCCCTCATCCAAGAGGGTCCGTAAATCTGCGCGCGCGGCAGACTGGAATGAATTCAGCTGGACTTGGGTCTGTGATATGTCACGGCGCAAAAGAGATATTTCGCCCTTGGAGCTCTCTATGAGGGATGTCGCACGTGCCAACTCCTCCCGCCTGAGGGCAATATCGTGTGCAGACTTGGAGACGAGCTTCTGAAGATCGGCATTGGCAGCGACGAGGTGATCGATCTGCTGCGTGAGGCGGGAGATGCGCCTGCGGGTGAGAGTATAGGGGACGGCGACGACGGGGACAAGGAGGACAGTGAGCAGGACGACGGTGGTGGTAGCTGGGCGTCTGAGGAGAACGTTGCCGTTCTCCCTCGACGGTGTCTCCTCCATCGCAGACATTGACCAAGCTTGATGCACGCTTAGGTAATGCTCGGCGAGGCAGACGCGGTCGCACGTTGCCAACACTCTGCAGGACTGGAGCAGGTCGACGGCGACAACGACGGCAACAGCGACAACGACGGGCTGATTAGATACACGGGTCAGCGATTGTCTGCACGGGCGATGCACAGTCTCTTTGGCTGATCGATCCGTCCATTGTCCAAACGTCACCCTTCTGACTTGACAGGCATCAAGCTCAAGCCCGGATATGGCCTCTCCCTCGCCGCCTCCGACAGCCTCAGAACTCGCCTTCACCGGCGCTGAATCAAACGACACTCCCCAGCGCGCCCGACCTCCAGACGACACAGAGAAAGAAACCTTAGAGTCTCACGAAGTCATCGAACTTCAGGCATTCAGCGAACGCAAAGCATGGATAGAGGAAAAAATCAGGGCGAGTCTCCACTGCAGCTCCTTCCAAGCTCTCTCTTCTCACTTCATCTCCCAGTTTCTTGCGCAGTTACCCCCCATCCAAGTCTTCGTCGGCATTGACGCCGTCCGCGCTTCTGCCGATTCTGTGCCTGGTCTACCGTCCCACGAACAGCTCCAAGACTGGTTGGCAGAACATGACAGGATTGAGAAAGAGACCGAGATCTTTGACTCCGGTGAGTTCAAGAAGCTCAGAAAGTTCACAAAGGGTATGTGCTTGACCTTTCCTCTCTTCCCACTCACCGACATGTTACAGCCGCCACCCAACGCCATCTCTCCCCGGAGGACACCGACCTCATCGAGCTCACTCTCACAACCATTTACGAACTTGACAAGCTCCTTCATCTCCTCCGAGATCGCTCAGAAAACCTCGACCTTCTTGGTGTCCGACTCAGTTGGGAACAGCACCGCATTGCCGCTTGGGCGGATCTGAAGAAGATTCTGGCTGACATCGAAACATTCCTTGCAACTCGTGCTCGATGGTCTCCGTCTATCTACGAAGTCATGGCGAAACACGAAGAGCGGCCCTCTGCACGCAGAGGATCTATCGCTTCCATGGCTTCCGACACTTCCGCAACTTCCAACGCCGGTTTTTCTCGAACTGCGCGCTTCAAGCTCGCAGAATTGCTGTCTCGCGACGCAGCCCAATTCGCTGGAAAAACAACGTCCCTGCGACACGGAAGGATTGCTGCCGCGGGAAAGGCTCTGGATAGATTGATAGACAATAGTCGAAAGCCTGTTCCAGAGGAACTACTTGACGAACAGGATAGGCTCGAAGAGAAGGGCATCCATGAGATGGAGGACGTCGGCAAGTTTGCCATGGATATTGTAATGCAGTGGCGAAAGTAAGCGGCCTCTGTTCTTCTCAACAAGTTTCCGTGTAATCTTCTCTCGGTAGGGCTGACGAGCTTTACGTCGAGACCATGAAAGACCAGAATGCCGCGCAGAACCTCCTGGAAGAAATCGAGACTGCCAAACTTTATCACCCCATTCCTCGGCAGAGCTCAAGCTTTACCTCTCGAGTCGACACTCTTTTCAAACGTCTCACGCTACGTGGAGACCCGATGTCTAGCCCAGGCATTTTCCCTCGACCAACTCATCCCTTGTTCCCGGATCAAGTGTCGTTTAACAACGCGCTCGTTCAGAGCCTATCTACAGAATTCGCGACTGTTACGGATTTAGTCACCAAAGTGGATGCTCTCGCCAAAGAGTACCGTTCCAATTACGAGGCCGTCAAGGAAGTTGATCTCCTCTCCCAGTCTGCAAATGAGCTTTTGTCAAAATTCAACTCCATTATCGATCGCCTTTCACATGGCATCTCCACTTATGAGGGAGATGGGTCGCCACCCGACTTGTCAAACGAAACTTGCCTACAGCCCACCATCCATGGTACATTCCTTGCATTGTTCCCAGCTTTGCTAGAAGAAGCAGAACAAGCTAATTCTGCTGCCGATAAGCTCGTCTGTTCCTATCAGCTAGCCCTCCTAAACTTGGACCAACCCGGGATCGACCTCTCCTTCAAGCAACATGCAGCTAACATATTGAATACCTTGGTAGTCGCACGCGACACATTGCGTATCCTTGTCAACGACACTGACACACGGGTAGGACACCTCAGAGTTGTCAGGAAGGTATGGTCAATCATGGATCAATCTCTGAAAGCGTTGCAAAACATTCAGAGTGAGGTGGGAGAAACGATGGAAAGGGAGAAATGGAAGCTACCGGACGGGATTGGTGCGGACCCTATGACCCCCGAGACGCCTCGGTCTCGTAGTCTGGACCCCATTGTCTCCTCGTCAGACATGCTTAAACGCCTCGACATTGTACGCGAGACTCTTGCGCATGATATCGTGGTACCCCTGGATTCCCTATCAGGCTCTCTCGAGGCATCTTTAGATTCCTTCCTCGCTCAGACATACGGTGGACTCGTGAATCGGCTAGAGAATATTAACCAGATGGTACAGCTCTTGGATGTGGTCAGATCTCAATCTGCGGCTATGACCTCACTTCGGGAGGAGGTAAATGAACTGCAAGTACGGATTGAAGACCTCATGATCCGATACGATGCTGCTACCGAAGAGGTATTATCAGGGGGCTTGCCCCTTGAACGCATTTCGGAGGCATACTCGGAGCTACAGTTGGATACCGATTCTCTCTGTGACGCTGTCAAGAGTTTTGCCAACAGTGTTGCCCATCGTGTACCCCTTGTCGCTCCAAGTCCTCGCGATCAACCCTCTATCACCTTTACCCGCAAACAGTGCTCTTCCACTGACTCTCGACTCGGTGCTTCTGCGTTACCTATTACTGTCCAACTTCCTTTTTCGCTCACCAGCCTGGACGACAGTGTTCGCGAGGACTCCAACTTTCTCGTCATGAGGCTTACCGGAGAGACGGAAAGCTTACATCGGAAATCCGACCACTTCCGACTCGCTCGTATGGCCAGGGATGTTGATACCGCAATATCCTCAACCACTCGCGATGTGCACGAAGTTACCCAAGATCTTGAGTCCTTGTGGATCTCTATCACCTCGATACCGCAGACCGATTCAAAACTCCAAGCTTTGCAAGAACTGTCTCGAGCTGTCGAAGGGCATTGCGCACAACATCGCTCTCGCCTTTCTCGTTCGCTCTCTTTGATCAGAGAATCCATCCGCCTCATGCAGTCTATACCAGCTTCCCGCGACCTATACTTCCACGAAGCGCTGCTCTCGTCGCGCCGACGAGGCGTGGATGACTTGGAGATCAAAGTTAGTTCATGGGGTGACAGGACGGCCGTGGTTAGGACCAAAATATCGGAAGGTCTTCTCCTCGAATCTCAAAGACTTGAGGCTCTGCGTATCCAGCGCGAACGAGAAGCAGAGGAGAAAAGGCAACTAGAAGAACGCGAGCGCTTAGACAACGTAGCCCTTCGGGAGGTGGAGCGGCTCGCGGCCGAGCAGAGACGGCACGCCAAGCTTGCTCTTGAGGCGGCAGAAAGATTGACTCAGGAGCCGGCTGCGCATGATGAGACTGAGAGACTTCATCAGGAGCAGTCAAACAGTGAACCCCAAAAGGCCCTTCTCAGAGCACAAGCATGGCAGGAGGAAGAGCAGAAAATGACCTTGATTGCCGTACAGGAAGTCGAAGAGCGTGGACGAAGCGAGGTCAAAGCACAAGTCACGGCAGAGGAACAGGGTTTAAGGGCCACTGAGCGTAAGCAGGTAGAAGTGGTTGAGCCGCGGGTCAATGAATGGGTCCCGGAGCTTGTCCAGAGGAAGGACATAGTTGCGTCGACTTTACCAAGTACGCCTGGCTGTGCGGAAGAAGGTTCGTGTTATTTCGGTTGCTGATATTGCAATAATGACTTTTACCCCTAGATGTATTCGGACTACGGGTAGCTCCCTCACCTTCCCCTACCAAAGGTCAAGGGAAAGATGAGTGGTTCGACAAGATTGTGGCACTTAGGAAGGGTCTAAGGTCGATCAACATCAACGAGGTCGCCAGGCCCATCGCAACGTCTGTATTCGTCGCGCAATTACCGACCTTGGAGGAGTATGGAAAGATGAACGCTCGTTTTGCTACCATCCTCTCTGCGTTCGCGGCTTTGCCCTCCTCAGCTCTCCTACCGACCACTGAATTAGAGCACCGGTCACTGAGGAGCGAGTTAGACGCTTCCCAGGAGCTTATGCAGCGCATTCGCCGATTAGCAGATCTTGCGGATATAGCTCATAAATGCGATATGGCCCTGAGCGATCTTTTGGAACACATTGACAGCTATCCCGCAGCACCTGCAGGACCATTGTCGAGCACACACGTCTCAACGCCCCGCTTACCCCCGGAGGAGCAGCTTAGTGCTCGAATTGCCTTCACCAGGCGAATGTTTGCGCACGTGACAACGTACTTGGAGCCGATTAACGATGATCCTCGCGCTGTCACTGAGCACCAACGTGTCCAGCAAACCTGGCTGGAGCTGGAAGATATGGCCAATGACCGAATCGGGGGCAAGAGATCGCGATCATCCAGTGTAGTCAGCTCCGGTCGAAACAGCCGTGCGTCTGTTTCCGTTGTTAGCTCATGTTCGGGAGGATCGGGTCGTCCGAACAACCCCAGATTTTCTCACAGCGGAAAAACCAGTAGATACTCGAACCTCTCAATGGGTGGGTCAGGCGGAGGCCAGTTCCTGACCCCAAACCATCCGTCCTCCCGACGTGTGTTATCCAGCTCCTCAAACAGTCACCGTCGTTCGTCAAGTAAACTATCTATGGCATCAGTGGATACGACCCGTTCAGTTTCCGGACCTATCGCATTAACATCACCAGCCCTCTCGTCTTCCATATACGGCTCTACTTTTGCTTCCCGGCAGCGCACGGCCAGCATGTCGTCCAGTATCTCTAACCCTGCCCCCACTCCGTCTCTGAAGGTACGGCCGCGGACACAAACCAGGACCCGAATGTCTCCCACTCCATCGGAAATGTCATCGAATTCCCGAACGAATCCAACTCGGTCTTCCTCGTCCATGTCAACTTGGGCTCGCGCACCAAGACAGTCGTTCCCTGCGACGAACAGGGAACAGACCCCTCCTCGTCGAACCCAGCCCGCCCTTAAAAAAGCGTATGTTGCTAACCCGAAAAATAAGCTCGATGTTGCCGTAGGAGATGTTGTTAACAAACTTCCTGTGAATATCAATGTCGAAGTAGTTGCTGATACCTGGAAGGATCAGAGCGGCAAGTACTGGATTGGCGATCAAGAGCCTAAATTATGCTTTTGTCGAATTCTTCGGTCGCAGACCGTGATGGTTCGTGTTGGGGGGGGATGGCAGGAATTGTCCAAGTACGTGATGCGCGCACGGTGCATGGTTGCCTCTAACGTGCGCTGACATCTTTCTAGGTTCATCAAGGACCATTTTGCAGACCAGTTCCGAATAATGCCTCCTGAATCACCACCACACTTCGGCTCACCTCGGTTCGGGTCCAGAGAGGAAAAATGGATTAGCTCTGCTACTTTATTTGAAGCCCCAGAAATCACTACTTCTCCCCCGCCCCCACGTACCCCAGAACCCTTAGGTCCTTTCATTCCCTCATTCACCCTTTCCACACCCGGCGCTCGCAGTCCACACACTGTGATGTCTTCCCCGTCATCAGGGTCACCATTGGCCCCTCTGCAATTCATGCGGCGTGCAAACCCAGACGGGCAACCAATCCGTCCCATCACGCCTTCAAAACCACCTACCCATCGCCCTCGGACAAGTATACCCAGTACACCAGCTCGACACGCATGGAGACCCTGATAATTGATTATCTGCATTTTCACCACACCTTTTCGGGACTCGTTCGGTCACATCGACGCCTATTACTAATTATTACACTCGTGTTGACTTCGTGGGACAGGGACGCTGACTGGCAATACCGCTGCTTACTACTACGCATCTTCGTACTGTGTACTTGTTTCGTCTCTTACATAAATTAATTATCGACTGGTCGACACAGGCGATCTCTGCCCAGACGATATACTGGTTTCTATTTTTGGTAATTAACCCCTGAAAGCTGCATCCATCTGAATCCAAGTCACCATCCAAATTGTACTTACCCCTCCTCCTCCTCCTCCTCCTCAAGCCACTGTACCGCCCAATGGATTCCGATCTAAAATGTAACCGACTCAACTGTAGGAAAACATTGGTGGACAAAGCGGTGGTGGTGCGTAAGGAGAATTGATCTTTTCTGACATTCCCTGTCATCCTGTTCATCCACATACGTACGAATTACCCAGACGACATGTGAGTCACCAACTATTCTAACAGAGAGCGAAAATCAAGCAGCACTACGAGGATAGGCTCGCATATATTCTGTTGTAAGTTGGTTGACATAACTTCAGCAATATTTCAGAATGATCCACTTCCAAAACAGTGGAATGTGCCAACGAGTTGTTCAATGTGTCCCGCCTTTGTCCAGGTGAAATTCTATTGCGGATTCTCGACGGTTCTCTAATGTTCATAGCTTGCGAGACGTTGCTTACCGAGCCGTGAGTGGACATATTCCATCTCGTGGGTCTTGTCTTCAAAACACCACTGTTTTTAATAGGGACGACGTGGTGGTAATAAACTGAATTCACCGCTATGGTTGTCATTGACGAGAAAGTAGGTTTGTTGTTTGCACCCGACAAATGATTACAAAACGGTATGTGGACTCGCTCCGACCTGTACTCTCTTTAATCCTTCTGCAAGTCCGTTCTCTCGGGGTTGAGCCCTTCTATCATCATGGAGATTTGCAGTCGGTCCGTGTCGTTTTGATACTTTAATTTTTGAAGTTCACAGCCATAAAGCGCACTGTCATTTTGGCAGTATCAGATACATCAGGAAAAGTGCGTCACTCTGGTCGTTCACCGTGTACTCTGCATGTGTGTTGCCATGCAGCTCATTCCAGCATGCCGTCACCCGGAACCTCAACGATAAGAATGCTCAGCTACAGAAACAGCTGGAGAACGTCATAAGGGAAGGTACGCTCCGTCCCATCATCATGGGGCTGCTTCACGAGTTGTAATCCTAGCCAACGGGGAGATCAACCTTCTTGGAAGCAAAGTTGCAGGTAAAGGATAGTACGATCCAGATGTCATGACGGTTTTCTTGTTTTGTAAACAGAGCTGGAGAGAGACCTTGAATTGGAGCGCCGGAGGGTCCATGAGTTACAGGATACCTCAAGAGAGCGAGAGAAGGAGTACCAAAAACTCAAGGTAGAATTTGTTGATCTTGGATCAACTTCGACTTGCTAAAACCAATCTAGGCTCAACTTGACCGAGTAAAGAGAAGAGCTCTTCTTGGCCCCGATGCTTCCTGCGCAATCCAACCACCCATGCACGGCTTTAGTCATTCCCATCGTTCTCTTGACAACCAGCCAAGACAAGCGGTTGGAGAGGTTGACATAGGAGTTGTAGTGGGTGGTATGGAGGCTGCCGCCGTAAATCCAGGCTGACTTAATGACATCTAAACATCCCTATCTGACGATGCACTAGATACAACGGACACCTCTCGTTAATCGCGTCACGAAAGGGAGTATTGGGATGCAACAAGGGCACACCGGACTACAAGTAATACCACACTCTAACGCACCCAATCGAGCTGCCTCCACACACCGTCATCCACTGAACACAGCCAATCACTGCTTCATGACCAACTCTATGTCTGATCGATCGGATAGCACCCACGAAGTGGAAAATTTGCTTCTTCCGAAGACTGTCAGAAGGGGGCACTCTCAGGCTGCAGTACAGCCTGGTTCGAGTGGATGGGGAATGGGTTCAGCGAGGTCTCATCCAGTTCAGCAACGGCGTTCGTGAGATACACTTCACGTCCCATGCTCTTTTAATCCTTTCATTGCAGCATTCAACCTCTCAACTAAAAGGGGGTTCAGACCCGCAAGATGAACCCCCATTGCTCGCAAAGTAATGAGTCACTCGCGCACATCAAGACTCAGCATTCCGTATGCGTTAAGTTAGACTAGTAAACCAAGTAGAGGACAAAGATACATGTATTGGCGTGTGAGCGTCAGAAATCCACGTCTGAATAGTGCACGATAAATAACAGCGTCGATGATAGTTAGCGAAAGCAGAGGAGAAAAAAAAAGGTAAGATTATCTAAAGTAACATCACTCATAACGGAGGGTACCATTTTTCTCATCTTCCAGGTATTGTCCAATGGCCAACATATCCTGGCCGGCGCGGCGTAGGTAAATAGCGAGCACATTTCTGTCCGCCTTTGGCAGAAGAGCCGCGAGCTTATCGACTTGTCGGTTGAACTCCGGCCCTGAGATTAAACCATTATGTTGTTGCGTACTCCCACGACTACCGAAAAGAGAGGGTCTGCGTGCCATCGTGCTGGAGCGTTGATGGCTTGCTTCGTTCATAGAATTCTGGGAAGTGATAACAATAGTCTGCGACCTTTGCATGCGATTGGGAGGTGCGCGAGGACCGCCGGGGACAGAGGGTGCGACGGGTGGTAGATTTGCTGGGCGTGGGGTAGGTTGTTCGTTCCCGTTCCTGGGGGGGCTCTTGGATAGCGTCTTCGGAGGAGATGGAGGGGTTAGGGGCTTCTCTTTCTTGATGCTAGCCCTACGTCCAAGCGAAGCAAAGAAGCTGCCGGGGGATTTTGCAGATGAGGAGGGCGAAGCAACTGAACGGCTGGATGAGGTCGATGATGATGCAATCATTGTAGACGCTCGGGAGGGACCATTGCGGGGAGCTGCGGCTAACGCGGGATAAGGAAGTGGGGGCGGTGCATTGGGTGGGCTGGCATCTCCAGCGGCACGCGGGGCGAGATCAGTCGCAGAGTAGGCGTCAGCTCTTCTTGGAAACGTGACACCCGAATCAGTGGACGATTGGGAGATATGACGTGGTGCAATAGATGGGGAAGAAGTAGATGGCGCACGTGGTCCTCTTGAGGAATTCACATTGGGGCGTTTCGCAGACGAATGGGGATGAAGAGCTATGAGATGGACCATATCAACAAAATGCCATGAAGTGGCAACGATCTATAACCTACCCTTGTACCTGGTCTCGGCAATCCAATCACCCAGACCACAGTCACAGTTGTACAGCTCGTTAATTTTGTGAGCATAACCTATTGATCGTTCCAGGGCAGTTCGTTTCACAGTCACATCTGCAAAGTACATCGCAGGTGGGTGTGTCGACTTCGTCCTCCGCATTGGCGGTTTTGGTTTTGACACAGAATGAGCAACCGAAGGCGAAGGTATTCCAGACGAGTGCTTTCTCCCGAGGGACGGTCGATTGAGCGACATCAGAGATGGCGTGCGTGGTAAGGACGAGAAACGCTTGATATTAAGCGCATTCTTCAGCGACTTCGTATCCAAGTAAGGGAGATCGTTTTTCGCTGGAACGGGTGGTACTGCTTCTTCTAAGCGAGTGAGTGTTTTGTCAGGATCCACCCAACCTTGTACCGCGCTTTCGTCAGAGCGAGGCGACGATGGCAGCGGGTCGACATGAGGTTGTTCTGGACTAAGACTACGGCTGAGGCTAAGCGGGAGGTTGTCAGTGCGACGGATCTCTAGGCCTTTTCCACCGTTCCGTCCTTCATGTCCGCGCGGAGGTTCAACGACGGTTGGTGGTGGTACATCACAGGAACTTATGATCCCCATATCATCGATTGCGAGGCCTATGGAAGCCACTAGATCATCCATTGAGTCAAGAAGGGGTAATGAGGTAGCAATCTCCCCGTGCGGGGGAGTTGAGACCTCCGAATCCAAGGTGCATAGTCTTGACGGAGGAAATGCGCCTTCCCGAACGTGGTGAGGCTTAGGCTCAGAACCAAAGCTTTCATGCGAGCTGGCCCAAAATTTCTTAGGTGCGGCTCGACGACGGGGCGAAACTGCGTACCTCGGGGGACTATCTGTGGGAGGGACCGTTGAAGTCGCCTTCCGCGGACTTGTAGATGTAACCTCTTTCTGAGTTGATGGCGACGAATATTTAGTTCTGAGAGCAGCAGTGACATGTGACGGTAGTTGTAGCATCTGCTTCATGGCTGCTAGGTCATCTGTCCTTCGAATAGGTGAATGCCTGGGAGGTCGTGGTGGTGGGGGTGCCTTGGGGTCGATGTTAAGGATGGCCTGGGGTGGTGGTGGAAGTGGTCCCGCAGTTGCATGCAGACCAGGTTGGTAGTGCAAGTATGGGGAGGACGTCGTATCAGGTGAAGTCAACGCAGTTGATGGAGTCAGAGGAGTAGAGAGATTGGTTCTAGGAGACATGAGGTCTTGTGCGCTAGAGTGCGGGCTTGAAAATGTTGGACTAGGTGACGGGGATTGAGGAAAGAGGTTGATGACAACAGGACCAGCGACGCGGTCACTTATATGCTTTGACTCGCCTATGTTCGGTGTTCGTACAGGAGTAGGGAATTCTGTAACATCTTTGACGGGGCTGGCACCGGGTGCAAGGGCATCTTTTCTCTGACGTCCACGGTTGGTTGAACAGCCCGAGTCAGATAACTCGGAAAGCCCTGGAGACGGTGACCTCGACTGCGGTATCTGAAATAAAGGTGGCCTGAGTGAGTCAGCGGCAGATCTCGGGACGTTTGATGGTCGCTGTAGAACCGATGCAGACCCAGGAAAGCTGGTCGTACCAACGATGGCGACCTCGCGCGAGGACTTACGGGGTACGTGGCCGATACTTTTGGGGAAGGCTCCAACTGCATCCGAGGATGATCGTGCGTGGTTGCTGGACGGAGGATGACGAACAGTAATGGAAGGTCGTGGTTCGGACACAGGAACGGTCCTGGGTGGTGTCAAGGCCGAGTAACTCTGAGGAGACGCGTCTGGCGGTGCAACCAATGCCAGTCCTCCTAAGTGGGCCTCGAGGCGGGAGGGCGAATTATTCGGTGGACCGCCACCGGAGTCGGAGCGCCGATATCCATGCGCAGTGCTTTTCTCTGTCCGATCCTGGACGGACGGCCTGTTGGCGTCCATCTCCACGATGGCAAGACGCCTTCTGTCAGTGCCTCCCTGGGAAGGGATGCTGGTCCGGCGAACGACACCTGTCGCTGAGGAGACTGCGGGGGGCGAAGCAACGCGTGGTTGGGAAGGTGCAAGAGGACGCGAGGCATCGTTGGAGGGAGTGGTCGAGGATGGACTCGACAGCTCCTGTCGAGCAGACGTGTCTTGTCGCACGATCAGATTGTACGATAGCTCCAGAGCGGACCACGCACTGAGACTCACGGCTGGACTTGGGCGCATGGTGCTGAGAGGGGGGGAGCATAGCACTGCTCGTCAACGTCAACGACAAAATACGCTACAGCGTCAATCACAGCCAGCGGCACCGCCCCAGCACCACCCTGACCTGGCCCTACTCGATCCTGTGGCTGACATCGATCTCCCAGCCAAGCTCTTTCCCCGTCCAGAATGGCCGCACAGTCGCGTCACCAAACGACCACGTATCTTCGACTCGGTAACGCTGTACCTTGGCCAGCACAATTCTTCGAGCGTTGGCGCCAGCACTGCGCCTATAGAATGCCCGTCCATAATCACTCACGAAGCTCTGGAGCTTGTCCAGTGCCCCGAACGACTCTAGCATGTGCGCGACAAAGGGCAATAGGATCGGTGACGTGTACACCCCTGCGGCACACGGATGGACGGGTGATGCCACGGACTTGAACTGTGCTGGGTGCGGTGCCGAGTCCGATCCCAAGAAAAACCTCGAATGCCCTGAAATTCAGGTGCAAATTCGCGCTTTTGAACGTGACCACGGGGTTGCAAACGATACCCACCCTCGATTATGACATTGCGCAATGCTTCACGGTCACTCGGATACTTGGCAACAGGTTTGCAGTAATTCCAAGACTGACCCGCCCAATCATCCACTGTCATGGCAAGGTGATGTGCGGTGATCGTGCACGCTACCGTACTGTCGAGCGACTTGACAGCTTCGACCGCCGCCCGAGTCGTTGCGTGCTCGAGTACGATGCGTAACTTGGGAAAGGCTTGGTGAAGCTTCTTCAGATGTGGGAGGAATCTTTCCTCTGCATTCAGTACGCAGGTATTCTGTGATTCATTTGACGTTGTAGGTAGGTGACGATAGCGATTTACAACCTGCTTACTGAGGTTGCATCCGACGGAACTTCACCGTGCAGATTTAGGACGAGGTCACACTTCTCCATCTCCTCAAAGACAGGGTAGTAGGCCTCGTATGATTCAATCCCACCATCCGAGTTGGTGGTCACACCTCTGGGGTATGACTTGACGCCAACAATGCCTGCTTGCTTTGCCTTTCTGACTTCTTCGGGGGTGAGGTCTGGCGAGAGATAGAGGGTCATCAGATAGTCGACGCTATCGTCGATCGCTTGTAGTCCTTTCTTGTACTCTACTGCATGGTCTGTCTTAGTGATCGGAGGTGTAAGGTTGGGCTAAATCTCGGCTGAGGTGGAATTGCGGTGGTCTCGACGACATCGCTCACCATCACGTAGGCCAGGTCAAATCCGCCTTTGCGAACATGCGGTACGACCAGCTTTGAGAGCTCTCCCTGTCGCAGATGGACATGAAAATCTGCGGGGGACTCGACGATCAATTTATCAGTGGCCATGGTAGATCAATGTAAAGCACGATCACGTGATGCAAGCGCAAGACGCGTTGGTTTTCAACTTGTCCGCCACGACTCCTCACCGCTCTTTGTAATATTGTATTCAGATCCAGCTACCGCTCATGGTCGCAGCTGGCTCAATCACCGTCGTAGGTAGGTGTAGTCCTTTGTAGCTTATCTCGCACTACCTTCTGACACCAACAAGTCCGCGTAAGACCTCCAACCTCCTGGGAGGCAGCGCGCCTACCGGAACCATGCTATGACGAGACTATCCGCGGGGACGGTACTCTCGCGGCACCCGGTAAATCAGTAGCAGCTTCAGCACCTCTCCGCGACATCGTCCAAATAGTGGACGATCGCATCCTCACTTTCGATCCCGACGAGAAGGACAAGGCACGCGCATTCGTCGAACGAGGCTTTATGCCCCCGGGAACGAAGCGGTACAAGGACAAGAGGTTCATGTTCGATAGGGTCTTCGATGGGGAGACAGGACAAGAGGAGGTGTACACGGCTACCGCAAAGCCGTTGCTCAGTGGGCTGCTAGACGGCTACAATGCTACCGTATTTGCGTACGGCGTACGCTATTCAACACGTTGATGACGCTGTGCTGTCGCTAATTGCTTTGCAGGCAACAGGTTGCGGAAAGACCCACACCATTAGTGGCACAGAAGCAGATCCAGGCATAATCTACCTCACTATGGCCGATCTATTCCAACGCATCGACAACCGCAGAAGTGATTGGAACACCGAGGTAGTTGTCACCTTCCTTGAAATATATAACGAAGAAATTCGCGATCTTCTCGCCGACGCCGGTACTCCCATCCCACGAGGCGGTCTCCAGATCCGCGAGGACAAAGTCGTCAAAGTCCTCGGCCTTGTCGAATTACGCCCTGCCAGCGCGGAAGAGGTCAAACAGATCGTCCTCCAAGGCAACTCGCGCCGAACACAATCACCTACACACGCAAACGAAACTTCATCTCGTTCGCACGCCGTTCTCCAAGTACATGTTACACAATCCCCGCGGACTGCCTCATTGACTGAGCAGCGAACAGTTGCCACACTCTCCATCATCGACTTGGCTGGAAGTGAGCGGGCCGCCGCCACATCTAATATGGGTCAGCGGATGGTCGAGGGTGCTAATATCAACAAATCTCTACTTGCACTGGGTAACTGTATCAACGCACTCTGCGAAAGTGGCGGTGCCATTCGACATGTCCCATACCGCAACAGCAAGCTTACCCGTCTGCTTAAATTCTCCTTGGGCGGAAATTGCAAGACTGTCATGGTCGTCTGCGTGGCACCTACCTCTCAACATTTTGACGATACCCACAACACTCTCCTATACGCCGAGCGCGCCACGAAGATTAAAACAAAGGTGGTCACCCGCAACGTTGTTAATGTTGAGCGACATGTTGGTCGATATGTCGAAGCCATTAATCGCCTCAACATCGAAGTTGCCGAACTCAAAGCCAAACTTGCGGGCAAGATTTGCACTGAAAATGATATCGCCAGACGCAAGAGAGCGGAGGCCGATGCCGAAGTCGAACGCGCGAAGCAGGACATGCAAGCGCGAATGGAGCAGATGCAACCATCGATTATTGACGGCGCGTCCTGTGCTGGCAAGATATCTGCCGCAGAGGACAAACTATCTGCCATCCGTGCTCGCCTCGCCCAGATTGACGCATTGGTGACTGGCTGCTCTTCATCTTTACCTTCTCCCGATCTCGAAGCCGAACGGGCCCTCTTGCAGGCTCTCGCTGGTCCGGAAGAACAGGCAATCAAGTCGGACTCTTCTTTGAACGCACGCCTTACTCGCTCACAAAATTCGCGCAACATTTTTGAGGCTACTCTTCGTGCAGTCAGTGAACGTCGCTCTGGCAGACTCGAAGAGTCTAGCACCGAGAATGTCAAGGCAGATGCGAAATGGCGGAAGTCCGAAATGGACCGAGTCCGGGCGGAAGCTGAAAGGGACGCTTTCAAAGAATCCTTCCGTTCGCAAGCAGAGTTGGTTGTGACCCTTCTTGGGATGATCGGACGGTGTACCGTCGTTCTCGAGGAGGCTTCGCGTGTTTTGAAGACGGCAATGGAGGACGGGAAAGATGGATTTGAAGGAGTTGTGAAGGCTATCACAACATCGTTGAGTGTCACTGCAGGGAAAAACAACGACACGCTTGCTGCTCTAATTGGACAGACCACGGCGACATATGCTGTTCCCAATGGTGGCATCTCCGTCGAAGGGGTTGCCAGCCAGTTCACTCGCGTCGCCTCTAGCTCGGCCTTGAGGCCTGTTTCCAAAGCTTCGAGACGTTCATCATATAACAACATTGCATCACCGCGAAAAGCATATCAATCCCCGCGCAAGTCACTGCGTTCTAGTATCGGCCAGTCGCACCGTCGAGTTTCTGACAAGGGAAAGAAGGTCGTCCAATGGAGGGACGAAGCAGGGAAAGGGGACCTGGATGATGCGGGACAGAAAGAGAATCCACCGATAATCTCCATTATTTCAAGTGACAGCGCAGAGAGCGTTGGTCGCAGTCACTCGGTTACAGGTTCAGAGAGCGAGTGGGAAGACGAACGAACTGATGACAGTCTCAACCTTAGTTTTCTCGCCGTTCCTAACACAAGGTCGTCCGCCTTCCCTTCCTCGTCCAGACTGTCCTTGAACCTGCGGTCCAGTACTTGCAGGCGCCCTAGGCCAAGTCGCCTTGACCCCGGGTTCCTCAAAACAAAGGGCGCGACGTCACTTGGATGTCTACAGGAATCGGAGGAAAATGATTCACCAGCCAGGCGAGTACCTCCGCTCTCTGAGAGGAGCATGAACTACTCTGCGATTAACGACGACGACGCTTCCATCCTGTATATCCCCAAGAAAGGCGAGCACAGTGACAGTCCCTCTCGTCGTCTTCCCACATCTACCCCACGTCTGAGTGCATCTTCCACCAAGGGTATACGCAGGCGGTCAAATGTTGGTCCAATGCGTAGCGAGAGAACGCGTCGAAGGTCAAGCATGATCCCACAGCCATCACCAATCGCAGATGAAATCCCCGAGACCGGCGGTCCGCGACGTATGGAAACCATTGGTAGATCACCCGCAAAGCGACCGAAGAGACTTTCGTTGCTGGCAAACGCATCAAGGTCCTTGAGGGTCAAGGGACCAAACGTGTTGTCCAGCGTAGCTGCATTAACTGTTCCAGGAGCAGATCCAAATACCAGTATCAGCACAGATACAAGCATGAGACTTGTTCATTCAAAACCGTCATGGCGCTAAATACCACTTCATGCGACAGCACACTTGTTCCACTACTACTGATCAAGGGCGGAGCTCTTGCGTTGTACTCTATGTATCATTTTGTTGTCATTCGCCCATGATTATTGTTTTTGTTTTCATACCCTCATGTCTGCCACTATTTAATGAACGGAGGGAGCGATCTGTTTTCAGTTTCCATCTCCCACATGCTAGCCGTTGTTATCCTAGATATGCACATTGTTATGTGTCGTCTTTATTAATGCGCAATCATCTTGTGGGATGGTGTTCATGTATATCGAATCGATTGAAATGATTCAGAACGTCACGTGAATTCACGACGAAATGCCGAAATGTGTTCAAGGTCAAATTATACGTTTTACCTCGAAGAATGACTGGTAAATCTGTCAATAACACGAGCACTAGAGATTTCGTAGGACTCACCTTTAGATAATAAACCTGCCATCCAACAACCGAAAAGAGGACCACGGCTTGCAGGACCGACCACCATTTGACACGGTCATTGGTAGACTCGGCAGTGTCACGGTGCCGCCTCTCGCGCACGACAATGTACTCCTGTTCGTCCTTGACCGCTAGGAGCCCAATTGCTAGCGAGCGGATTTCGCGCTCGACAGGTGCAACAATATCCTCTACCGCGGTGACTGCAGTGAGCAAGGGTGGTGGGACGAAGAGCAGACTAACCATCTTCCGAGATGTATATAATACCGTGAACATTAAAACTATAGTATGCATTAACAATGCGTGTAGGTGGGGTGTCCAGTCCAGAGGGCGCATACCTAACTTCCTTGTCCGCCATCGTGCTCATCTGGTTGGAAAAGCAGTACTCGTACCGGCCGTCTTTCTCTGCTGTTATTGAGGTTGAGCCGGTGCTTTGTCTGATCTGCCTTGTCAAAATGCCTCCTTCCGGGTCTGTGAGCTGCAACAGAACAAATGAGCGTGGAAGCGATGGAATACAGCCAAATCGTACCCAGAAGTCGATGTCAAGGTGGCCACCTTCTCCAACTTGGTACGTGACAGTCATCTGGGATGGCCAATTAGAAAAAAGCAACACACAGTGAAATGATATGGACCTGGTCATGTTCGTGAAGGTCTTCAAAGAAACACTCCCTCGTTGATGCCGGGACGTGAATTTTGTGTGCAAAGACGAGAGCGGGAGAGAGTGCGAGCAGCGAGACACAGAAGAGGGCAAGCCGGGAGGGAAGTCGTTGGCAAGACATCTGGACTGGGAATGAGGGATTATGATGGTAGCCTTGCCTTGAAGCCGGACGGCGCGTGCAACATTTCCGTTTTCGGTGAAGCAAAGACCCCGGAAACAAGCGGATGATTTTATGTCAATTTTGGATTTATAGCAGGCATCACAAAAAAGTGATCGTGATAATTCCTCTCTCCACCTTCGCTAACAGATCTTCATACCTTCTGCTCTCCTCCACCTTCGCCATGGCGGATTTGAACGATCCTCTCGCACCAAAGGTCAGTCATCAGAACCATAGCATCGCAGATCCCAGTCAGCCCAATACCCATCGAGGCAATCGCGCCACTCATTTCACGAGACCAACAATCTAACGCTGATCTGACACGGATTACAGCAGGAAGAAGAGACCGATGTTCATTTCGAGCCAGTCATCAGACTCACAGAGCAAGTAGAAACAAAGACTCATGAAGAAGACGAAAACGTCCTGTTCAAAATGTAAGCGAGTTTCGGTTATTCCCTTCATCGTTGAATGAACATTGATGTTCATATGATATCTTGCGAACTCTAGGCGTGCAAAGCTTTTTAGATTCGACACTGCTGGTAACGAATGGAAAGAACGAGGCACGGGCGATGCCCGTCTGCTTCAGCACAGAGTGACAATGAAGGTCCGTTTGGTCATGAGACGTGATAAGACCCTCAAAGTCTGCGCCAACCATGCCAGTGAGTACTTTGTGTCACTTGACGTCCCCAACCTCACTAATGACGCGCTTGAGTTACTTCCGATATGCACCTCCAACCAAATATTGGCTCTGACAGGAGCTGGGTGTGGAAGGTTGCTGCTGACTATGCAGAATCCCCACCTACATCTGAGACCCTTGCAATTCGTTTTGCGAACTCGGATAGTAAGCCAGGACAATTCCGCATATGTGGCGTTACTAAGGCTATTTTGCAGACGCGAAGGAGTTTAAGAAAATGTTTGAGAGGGCTCAGATAATCAATGCAGGTGGTACGCCTCCAGAGGATAATGACAAGGTAAAAGAAGAGGAAAAGGCGGAGGAGGAAGCTGAGAAGGCGGAGGAGGAAGCTGAGAAGGAAAAGGAAAAGGAAGTTGCCTCAGAAGAGAAGAAAGAACTTGAAGAGTGATCACCAGCGATTAGCGCATGAAGGTCGTGTCTGCAGCATCCTCATCATGGTCTTCATGAGTACGCTTCGTCTACGGTGTTTTTGTCCCACCGTCCGCTTTTCATTTTACCATCCGTTCCTGCTTTTCAACTCGATAATGTAGACCACCTTGTTCCACGTTTACCTACAGCTGTCATGAAATACCAGAAAAATTGTTGCCTATATGTTTACTATTAGACCCTTGTGCAGAGTCCCACACCGTTGTCGTGTGTAATGGTGTTTCAATAGACCAACGAAAAGAGTGCAGGTCGTAGATAATCTACACTTGTTGCCTTGGTGCCAGCTGTTCCTCATTGGCCCATGCTGCCCAAAAAGCTGGACCCTCCCCGCGTGACCAATACGTCGCCTGCTTCTTACCGAGCACGACGTCCTCATTAATGAGTACATAACGAACGGTCTAGTAGACGTTAGCGTTGACGCAATACGATCAGTTCCACAATTCATACCGATCCCCTTCGCAACACGTTAGATCGAACGGAAAGAGAGGACAACAATATACCAATACTCACGGAACTTCGTACATCGGTTCTAAAAGCAGTACTTCCTAAGCAATACATTAGATCCCGTACGGATATCATGTGCATAGACTGACCATAATCCCCCTGAGGCCTCTGGCGCCACCGCCCCTCTCGGAAGCCTTGCGACATATCTGGTCGAGGGCCGCGCTCGTGAAACGGATTTCCACGCCTGAGTAGCCAAACAATGCGGTGTATTGTGAGACAAGGGAACCACGAACTTCAGTAAGGATCCGTCGTAGGTCAGGGATTGTAAGGGGAGCAAGGGTAGTTATAGAAGGTAGACGCGAGATGAATTCGGGGATGAAACTGCATATTTGTGAGGTAAAGAAGTGGGAAACGGGAAGTGAGTTTACCCATATTTGACGAGATCTGTGGGCGTCTGAGTCAGCGGAAGTGGAATTCGGAGAAGGAGACCTACCTGAAGGCTCTACTAGATCAAGAATGTTGTGCGACGAGCTCCGGTTGGGAGTGAAGAACGGCAGGAATCCTCCGCTTTCTGTTTCGTCGTCTTTCGGCGCTAACGTAGCGGTAAAGCCGATAGACTACCAACTATTGGTGAGATCTCTGTCACTAGTAGTCGAGTATAAGACTGGTCACATACACCTTTCGACACCCTTCGCTTCACCACAGTATCCAGACCAACAAATGCGCCGCTCAGTATGAACAGAACGTTCGACGTGTCGATATTATACGTGTCTGGCCGTGCTGTCCACGAATCAGTGAACACGGCAATCGAGCTAAAAGAGGGACAAGATACCACTCACGTGGAGCGGGACTCTGTCCCCTTGTCCCAGGTCTGGATCGTCCCTCTCCGGCTGTGCTCGGAGGAGGTTCAAGCCCGGATGATTTGCCCTGGATAATGACCATGGACCCTTCCATCATGCGTAATAAAGCCTGCTGTACACCCTCTCCGCCGACGTCGCGTGAACCCTCGATACCGGTGTTACTTGCTTTGCGAGCAATTTTGTCAACTTCGTCAATATAAACTATGCCAGAGCTGTGTTAAACGCGTCAGTTGTACAACAAGACTGATTGGGACAGTCTGATGGTACCTGGCTCGGGCAGGATCCCAGTTCGCTGCCTGTAGCTGCATAAAATTTCTGTTATGTGTTGGTCTTCGACAATCAGCAACACACACCAGTCGCTGGATCGCCATTTCTACATCTTCTCCTACATCTAATGTGAAGTTAGTGGAAAATCCGACATCTACAGCTTGCAACTAACATCCCGCCTGGCACAACTATTGTCAGGATGGCACAAGTACAAGGAACGCAACACGAACTTGTGTAAATGACGTTGCATCGCTGACAGAGAATGGGACATCAAGTACTCTTGCCAATGTACGTGCTAGAAGCGTCTTGCCTGGCCATAAGAATCAATATGCTGCACTAATCAATGTCTGTTGCTCTTACCCGATCCTGTCGGCCCTCTGTGAAATTAACTCAGTAATTCTTGTGTCATTGCCCCCCCCTAAAATCGTTTTTTTACATTACCAAGACGTTGCTCTTTTCGAACAGAGGGTATGTATGCCGATGCTGTAGGGGCAAATGGGGTGGTGTAAGGCGTTGGGGATGTGGATGTATTTGCGCAGACGTGACACCAAACCGTGCTATCAAACACTCTTGAACGCTACGTATGCTGTACCGACATTGTTGGGACGTACCATCTGATGGATTGACTACGTCGTAACCCTGTGCGTCTGGCTGATCCTCAGCAGCAGCGATGTTGGCACGTACTCGATTATAATGGTTGAACACACTGCGGCTCGTTAAAGCTGGCAGCCAAAATCTAAGCGGGAACACGCACGCGACGGACAAGACCTTCTTCGCATTTTCCTGTCCGATCACGAATTCGTCGAGGTATTTCACGAGCTGTACCGTGAACAGTGAGCCATTTCCTCCCCAAAAATACTGGGAGAGCGACACCTGTCTCGGAGTTGCGAAACCTGCCGAGCGCACGAGGGGGTGGTCATCCGACTCCTCTCGTGGCACGTAGTCATATGGTTGCGCCTGCGTCCGGAGTCGACATGCGAGAGGTTGCAAGGAACGAACACGTCGAACTAGTTGGCTTCCAGATATCATCAATGTAGTAGTAGACAGCAATCATTGATCATGTGAGAACATGACCGTGCGCATTTAGGTGTGTTGCTCCTACACTCCACTCGCAGTCTCGCACCAGCTGTATTCTACAATCGCCCCTTCTCTCTACCATTATGACTCGTTACAGTTCCCCTTCGCCTGGGTACAACAGAGAGCGCGAGGGTGGATATCACGACTCGCATATCAAGAAATCCCCGCCAAGCCGTACCAGCGACCACGACTGCGACGACCGTTCAAGACGTGGAAAGGACCGGAGCACAGGCGGCTATGGAGAGGACGACCGAAAGGAAAAGAAGTGAGTTTCCAGATACTATCGTTCCAATCGCTCAGCTCGACTCACTGTCATTCAGACGAAAGCGTGACAGGTCAGAGGAACGGAGAGCCAGGAAAGCAGAGAAGAAGAGAATGAGGGAAGAGGAAGAGGTCCGTCGTGTCGCAGAACTCAGCGTTTACAGTGCAACGGACAATCCGTTCCACGATGTCAATCTTGGACAACAATTCCGTTGGCACAAGAAGACCGAGAAAGAAAGGAAGCAGGGATTGTCCTTAGCAGAAGTACAGCGCAGGGATGCTATTCGAAAACAGGAGGCAAAAGAGGAGTTGGAGCGGTTGAACAGGAGAAGAGCAGCCAGGGAAGTAGAGCAGAAACTGCGGGAGGAGGAAGAGATGAAGATGAAGAGGTTAGCTGAATCCGCTCAGATGTCTGAGTGGATAGCCAAGGACGGCGAATTTCAACTTCAGCAAGAACGTGCTCGTGCAACAATTCGCATACAAGAGAAGAGAGCAAAGGCTGTTGACTTTCTGGCACTCAATCTTCGCTATGTGCACTCTATGAAAGATGAAGGGGAGGTCGACGCAGCCCTCGAAATTGACCTAGATGAACCCTACAACATTTTTGACGTACTTTTTTTCCCTTAAACGTGGACTGTTACCAGCTGGGCTCATCTGAACCACAGAATTTGTCACCGGACCAAGTGGAAGAACTACACGACGACATCGAACGTTACCTTTCACTCGAAGATTCCGACATCAACATTGACTTTTGGACTGTGCGATGAGATTCACTTTGCTCCTCGTTTCTTTGACTAACTTCTCACCCCAGAACATGATGGTCGTCTGCAAGGATCGTCTAGACAGAATCAAAACCAGTCAACATATGGGTGAGGCCGGTGCTGCTGTGGAGGCGGACATAACTGTGCTTCTTTCTGGCAAGAGTTATGAACACCTTTCTGCCCTGCAGAAGCAAATCCAAGCCAAGCTCGCCAGCGGGGAACCTGTTGACACAGATTATTGGGAAGGTCTATTAAAGAAGTTACTCGTCTGGAAGGCCAAGGTACTTTCGGGTCCTGATATCGTCGGATTTGTCATTTACATGGTTTCCAGGCCAAGCTTAAGAGTTTGCATGAAGTTGTTGTTCGCAACCGATTGGAACAACTCCGGAAACGCCAACGAGATGAAGCCTTGCAAGCACAGGAAGAGCTATTGGCAGGTGTTGCTCGGTCAGCCGTGCATGGCGTGGCAGATGACCGCGTTGTCGTGTCCGCCAGTGCTCAAGGCGAACCCGACATTTCTGCGGAGCGCATCGAGCCTTACGATCGTTCCATGAGTCCATCACTCATTGATATTACCAAGCTCCGACTCGATGAACGCGAGTGTGACATTGTGACGGAAAAGGACGAAATGCGAGCACTGGTGCGTTATTTACAAGATGGTGGTCTTCAGCTTTCTTGATTCTTCTGTCAAGTTGGAACAACGCCGCGCAGTTGCTGTGTCTCGTTACGTGCCAAAGGCTACTCAGGCTGTCCCGCAGGTGGAAGTGCCTGAAGTCGCAAGCGGTGCCGATCTTGTCTCTGAGGCATTATACAGAGCAGAAGCAGAGAGAGAACTTGACGAGGAAGAGGAACTATTTAATCTTGAGGAAGATATTGCCCAACCCATGTCTTACAATTGGGAAGATAAGTACCGTCCACGAAAGCCGCGATACTTCAACCGCGTGCACACTGGATATGAGTGGAACAAGTATAATCAGACCCACTACGAGTCCGTGTTTATGATCCGTGATATGACTGTCATACTAATTTTTCGTCTCATAGTGTGGATAACCCTCCGCCGAAAGTTGTACAAGGTTACAAGGCATGTACCTCTTCCCGACATGACGGTCAAACTATATCTAATGTGCCCTTTGTAGTTCAACATTTTCTACCCAGACTTGATCGACAAATCGAAGGCGCCTACGTACAAGATCGTGAAGGAGCCAGGCAACGAGGACACAGTGCTGCTGTACTTCAGTGCGGGACCTCCTTACGAGGATATTGCATTTAGAGTTGTCAATCGAGAATGGGAGTTTTCTCATAAACGGTGAGGGACATGCAAGCTTGTATACCGTAACGCTGATTCTCTGCTAGTGGTTTTCGAAGTAGCTTTGACAGAGGATGCCTATCTCTCTGGTTCAATTTCCGCCGTAATGTGAGTATTCTCGCCTTTTCAGCATGGAGTGTCTAATATTCCCTCAGTTCTATCGCAAGTAAATTTCTGTTGATCCTTGTAATTGGAATGGAATACATATGATTCCTAGGCTTCATAATGTAATGTCGCGTTTCTTGTCGTGCTTATGCGGTGCGGTGCTCACAATGTCGAGTGAAACACCGATTCACCGATTACACGGCACCAAGTGGTCGCCAGGAAACACGAGCAAAAACGGACAGCTTGCCTTTTTTGGATACCAAAGGGCGACCAAAGCAAATGCGATGATCATCGCGCATTTCTCCCTGCTTTGTTCGTCTTATCAACGGTCACCACACTTCCCCTTTTGCACGTTATACACTGATGTTCACAGCGAATTGCTTTCTTTGTTGTGGCGGCAGTGCGCCGCCCGCTTTGTCTGACAGACCTCTTTAGACGCCACCGAGGTCAAAGCAGCGATCCGGATTTGTGGAAAGCTCTGTGTACACGACGTCAAGCGGCTGTCATTTCGAAGATGAGGAAAAGTACAAAAGGCTCCAGGCATTTTTCTCTTCCTAACATTCGAACCATCATTCTCCCTTTCATTTCATTCTCATGATTTCTGTACCACAGTCCTCCGCAAGTACAAAGGGTGCGGGTCATTTGGATCCCGTTCTCAAACTTCCGAAGGATGATCTTAGCACAGGCCTCTTGGTGCACTTTCCAGATCCCTCCATGCTTACTGCGCGCAACTCGTTGACAGACATATCCAACATTGTGCATCGTTCGCCTGCTACTGCCTCAATCGATGGTATATTCATGGATCACCTGTCCTCCCATTTGTCACGTTCCCTCCCCATAATTCACTTTGGCCGCGTGGCTGCAGTGAATTGCCACGATACGGACACATGGACCCGGGAACGAAAAGTGCATGACACAAAGCCCAATGCTGTGGCGGCTTCATCCTCTCTTGGTTTCAACGGTACCGTTCCAAACGACTGTTTCCCCGTCGACGTGGCTAGGAATAGCTTCGCTCTAATGGAATTTCGAACCCAAGGACTCCGGACCGTAGAGCAATTTCCTAATGCCACCCAACTCCGAGAGGACACTGCTGTCCGTCCTCACGAGTGGACATCCCTCGTCGCACCAGGTTCGGGCATTCAACCCGTTCGGCCTAATGTGTATGAAGACATTTCTGAGGGTAGACGCCGAGTTGGCGAGATTCTTGTCCGCTGTGGAGTCATCAATGTCTCAGGAACGTCGCCGATTGAATCCACTGCTGTAGGATGCGGTGATACTTCCGTCACGCGTGCTCCTAAGATCTCTAGTGTGACCGCTGAACTACCCTGTGGTGAAAACGATGGGCTTTTGATCACAGCTTTGGCGAAATGGACTTCTGAATGGGTGCATACACTTGTCATTCAACCCTATCTTCAGGGAAGCTTCCGTTTCCAGTGCGTCCAACAAGTTCTGTTTCGACCCTTTTAAATCTGACTGTTATATGATTTAGATATCAAGGGAAGCCGAATAAAGCTTCCACTTCAATTGCATCACGGATCCGCCGAGTGCTTAGTGATGTATACAACCCGGTGCAAGTCGCTATCCATGCCTTATGGCTCATCGGTATGCTCACGGGGAACGGTGCGCATGACAATGCGCCTCCGCCTTTCTTATCCGTTCCCTTCTTTCGATACCTGCACAACAATGGATCATTTATTGTCGAAGATTTCATGTTTCGCGCTTTTATCACTTGTGCTATGATTGGCGACAAAACGGTCAACGACGCCACGATCTCCACGAATACGTGGTAAGTCGTTTTCCCAGCACGCGGCGTGTGAACGCTGACCAGCTTTCAGGAACCGCTTGACCCGTATCCCTCAGGTTATTCTCAACGCAACCGAGAAATACGCCCTGAGCTGCCTCAAATGGGATGTAGTGATGACCCGGATCCAGTGGCAGGATACCATTATCTATCTCCGATCCTGCATCAAGATGGGCTCGGCATTCGATCCCTTCGCTTACGACGAGACCTCTCCATCCGGTATAATAGCTCGTTACCTCGATGAACTGATTAACCTCAGCTACGCGGACAATACCTATACATCTCAGCAGGGGCCACTTACAGTGGAGATTCTCGCACCACAGCCAATCCAGCACTTCACACACTGGGGAGTCTTCGATGCTGCAGAATGGTGCCCTCAGGATGATCCCGTAGTCAACCAGAAGCCGCAAACTATTGGTATCGCCCCCGGTGCTGACCAAAACTTGAGCACCCTCAAGGTTGGGATGACAGCAAGGGATTTGCTTGACTCAATTCTTGGGCCCAATGTTCCCAACCTTGCGCATCTCGCGCGACCCACAGGCACATCCTTCTGTGGCTCATTTGGTGCCATTGGAACCCGTCTCGCTCACACCGTCAAAATCACTAGTGCATGTCAAAGTGCTTCTTGGTTTCCTTCTCATGGGTAGACATCTGCGACACTTCGAGCTCGGTTCCCATCCAACACCCTTTTTGTCCCTCAGGGCAATGCAGAGTTTATCCTCTCCAGGTCGCTCTTATAGTCAGGGGAAATGAACCAGGTGGATAATCTTCAACGCAGACTATTTGTCCACCTCACATGCTGGTGGTCACTCTGATGGCGCCAGCCATCTGTTGGCTTCCCGGTCACTTAAATTAGTTGATCTTGACACCATGCCAGCCCTCCTGTCTTCTACGCACTCTACTTCCTCCATCCAGAACACCTGTTGTATGCACTGATTTCTGTTTCTTGGACATGATTAGTGAATTTCATGCCTTCAATCGATGTGAGGTTTGCTGAGCTTAGTCATAAGATCGCAACTGGTGGCGCCGAGTGGCATACATTAGTCGGTCACTGGCATCCCAACCTTTACCTTCATCCGCACAACCACCTAATATACAAACATGTCCGATGCGACTAACCTTTCGAAGATGGACATCGACGAGGCCGCCATCGATGAAGGTCTCTATTCTCGCCAGCTGTGAGCATTCTGAGTTATCACCGCTCATCGCTCTGCTTAATCGCTTGTCCGATATCCCCCACTGTTCAGATACGTACTCGGCCATGAAGGTAGAACGCTAAGAAAGTATTCGAGTTACTCGTCACTGACCCCGTTCTCCAAGCGATGAAGAAGATGGCTACCTCAAATGTGCTCATCGTCGGACTTCAGGGCTTGGGTGCTGAGATCGGTACGGCGTAAATCTTCTGCGAGAGACCCATTCTGACACACGCGACATATAACTCAAGCTAAGAATGTCTGCTTGGCTGGTGTCAAGTCAGTGACATTGTACGATCCCGAACCCGTCACCCTCCAAGATCTAAGCACGCAGGTGAGTATCATTCGTGGACGGAAGCCATTATCTACATAGTTTTCGTCAGTACTTTCTTCGCGAAGAGGACATTGGGAAGCCACGCGGAGAAGCCATGCTTCCTCGTATCTCTGAGCTCAATGCCTACGTGCCAGTGCGTAATCTCGGAGGAAAGGCGGGCCAAGAGATAACTGTGGATCTCATCCAACCATTCCAAGTATGCATGCGATCGTTCATCTTTGCGTGAGTCCTAACGTCAATTAGGTTGTCGTGCTCTGCAACGCGCCTCACAAGAAACAACTAGAAATCAATGATTGGACGCATCAACACGGCGTCTACTTTGTCGCTGCAGAAACGCGAGGTCTTTTTGGGTAAGTACCAAACAGGTTGCCATTCAGGAATCTTCTTAGATGATTTGAAGCTCCGTGTTCAACGACTTCGGACCCAAGTTTACCTGCGTAGATCCCTCTGGCGAGCAAGCGTTAACCGGGATGATCGTATCAGTGACAAAGGTGACATTCGGTATTTTATTCGGAACTACTTAAGTCGCATAGCTGATGAAACTTTCAGGACGAGGAAGGCTTAGTGACATGTCATGACGAGGCACGCCACGGCCTTGAAGACGGCGACTTTGTGACCTTCACAGAAATACAAGGCATGGAAGAGTTGAATGATTGCAAGCCCAGAAAAGTATCTGTGAAGGGACCCTATACGTTCACCATTGGTGATACCTCTCCCTGCGGTAACTACATTCGAGGTGGGATTTTTAACCAGGTCAAGATGCCCAAGATCCTTGAATTCGTGAGTTTTTCATCTATTCTCTCACAGGGAAAGTCAAACCTTCAAGCAGAAATCGTTACGAGAATCATTGCACGCACCCGATTTATTCATTACCGACTTCGCCAAGTTCGACCATCCTGCTACGCTCCATGTCGGTTTTCAAGCTCTCTCGGAATACAGAGAGCAACACGGTTGTCTTCCCCGCCCTCGGAATGCTGAAGATGCGAAGCAATTTGTCGCACTTGCAAAGAAGTTGGATAATGATGCTGACGAAAAGGTTCTTGAGGAGCTCGCATACCAGGCAACGGGTGATATCTCTCCTATCACAGCCGTCATCGGTGGGTTTGTAGCCCAGGAGGTTCTTAAAGCATGTTCCTCCAAATTCCACCCCATGGTTCAGCACCTCTATTTTGATTCGCTCGAGTCGTTACCTTCGGTCCTTCCTACTGAGGACGACTGCAGACCTATTGGCAGTCGATATGATGGACAAATAGCTGTCTTTGGAAAATCTTTCCAAGACAAGATCGCAAACCACCGCCAGTTCCTTGTTGGTGCCGGCGCCATCGGATGCGAGATGTTGAAGAATTGGAGCATGATGGGCCTCGCAACTGGTCCTCATGGGACAATCCATGTTACTGATCTTGATACCATCGAGAAGAGTAACTTAAACAGACAATTCCTCTTCCGCTCGAAAGATCTCGGGAAATTCAAGTCGGAGGTTGCTGCTGCTGCTGTTGCGGACATGAACCCTGCGCTTAAAGGCCACATACTATGCAAGCAGGAACCGGTTGGGCAAGCGACAGAGAGTAGGTTATTCAGAAATTCTCAACATATCCAGTGTCCTTAAACGTTAATAGATGTATTCGACGACGTCTTCTTTTCATCGCTCGATGGTGTCACTAATGCACTGGACAACGTCACAGCTCGTAGGATTGTGTTTTCGCGACCATCCACTCATGCTGACGTTGATTCCAGGTGTGTATATGGACCAACGTTGTATTTTGTATGAAAAACCTCTACTGGAGTCCGGCACCATGGGGACGAAAGGCAACGTTCAGGTTGTTATTCCTCATCTCACAGAATCCTATTCGTCGTCACAGGACCCACCAGAAAAGCAAGCGCTATCCTGCACTGTCAAGAACTTCCCTAATGCTATCACCCACACTATAGAGTGGAGCAGACAAGAGTTTGACGCCATGTTTGTCAAGCCCGTAGAATCTGTCAATCAATATCTTTCAGAGCCCAACTACCTGGAGAACTCCCTCAAATACTCTGGTCAGCAACATGATCACGTCGAGCAAATAGTTTCCTATTTGATGACCAATAAGCCATTGACATTCGAGGAATGCATTGTCTGGGCTCGCCTTCAGTTTGAAGAGAAGTTTAACAACGCCATCCGACAACTGCTGCATAGCTTGCCGAAGGATCATTTGACAAGCACAGGACAACCATTTTGGAGTGGCCCAAAGCGAGCTCCCGATCCGCTTATCTTCAACTCGGTAGACGTAAGTTCCCGGACGATGTGATCTAACAAGTCATTGACCTATGGACTCCAGCCAACCCACCTAGCCTTTATCATTGCCGCTGCAAATCTCCATGCCTACAACTATGGACTCAGGGGTGAAACCGATCCTGTGATCTTCAAGAAGGTTGCGGACTCGATCATAGTTCCTGAATTCTCCCCGAAGAGTGGAGTGAAGATTCAGATCAACGAGAATGATCCTGTTAACCAAACTACAGGTAAGATTGGCGAGTATGTATAAGCTTCTTTGTCATTGATGTTGAATGTAGATCCGGATGATATAAGTGAACTCGTCAAGAAGTTGCCTCCTCCATCCTCCCTTGCCGGTTATCGTCTCACACCAGTCGAGTTCGAGAAAGATGACGACACCAACCATCACATAGATTTCATCACTGCCGCTTCTAATCTACGCGCAATGAACTACAACATTCCCATCGCCGATCGCCACACAACGAAGCAGATTGCTGGAAAGATCATTCCTGCTATTGCTACAACCACTGCCCTTGTGGTCGGATTGGTATGTTTAGAGCTCTATAAAGTATGTATTTCCCCTTCTGGTAGATCATCCGCTTATAGAGAGTTAGATCATTGACGGAAAAAACAAACTCGAGGAGTACAAGAACGGGTTTGTTAACCTCGCTCTACCCTTCTTCGGTTTCTCGGAGCCTATTGCGGCCAAGAAGAATAAGTTTGGGGACACGGAATGGACTCTGTGGGACCGCCTGGAGTTCAAGAACGATCCTACTCTGAAGGAATTTATCGCATGGTTCAAGAGTAACCACAATCTCGATGTCAGCATGGTCAGCCAAGGTGTGAGCATGTTGTGGAGCTCCTTCACAGACAGGAAGAAGGTGTGTCCACTCCTCCGGAGGATTGGACTATCGAATTTTGACGCCTCCTTAGAGCGCGGAAAGATTGCCAATGAAATTCAGTAAACTAGCGGAGCATGTGAGCAAGAAGCCTATCCTACCTCATGTCAAGCATCTGCTAGTTGAAGTTATGCTGATGGACGAAGAAGGGGAGGATGTTGAGGCAAGCGACAACACATTAGCTTTGAGTCCGGCTCTAATAGATTGCCCCCGCAGGTGCCATTCGTGTTGTTACGTATTTGATGAAGCGCAGACAAGAGTCTGAGAGATGTACGACTGTATGCAATGTAATAGAACAGGAACCGTGCGATGAGTCACAAGTCGTTCAAGAGTTCAGGGAATGACTTATGACCTAGTACTTTGTGGTTTGACGTCGCTACTCAGGACTCGGGCGAGCGCTAACGAGACTTTACGACGAAGCATATGTTTCGGGAATCGACAAGTTTAAGTACTCTGACCTGAGTACTATACGAGTTCATTCCCGGGAGGTATATAACTACTTACCTATGAAGGCGCAGGCGGAACGAATGAGACAGTGAAGCTGCACTATTCGAAAGCAATCACAATCCCAAGGATGGGCGGGCTGCAAAAGGATGCGTCGGCGGACAACCGAAAGCGACTAGCAGCAAACTATGAATGGAAATGGTAGAAAGAGGAGCTAAATGTTTTTGTAATGTAGCTTGGTGGTTTTCTGCATGTTTTTGTGGTTTCGTGATGCATTCCAAAAGGAAAGAAAAACGTAGCAAGAAACAACGGAGACGAAAGGCACGAAACGAAGTCGTCAAAAGGATGATTAGGTTAGCGGCGTGAAGGTACCGAACGAGAATTTGATACATCGACGATGAAAACAGCGAACCAAATGGCCGCGAATGTTCAATCCATGAACAGCGATATGGGACAGGCAGATAGTCCGAGGATATCAACCTTTCCTCCAAGTGACGACTGGGTCGGTCCGGGAGCAGTTGGCGACCCGCATAAATAGCGTTTACGCGGTCGAGATGTCGAAAGATGATGAAACAAGTGCATGGTCCGCGAGACGGGATGGATATGTCTTCATAGCGAGTGGACCTGGAAATTGTATAAAACAGTGCTGGAGACGAGAGAAATCCAGTATTCACAAGCCTCAAAAGAATGGGCATGCATGACTAAGAGAGTGAAAATTAGGCACCGTACGCGTCACCGGGTGCAACATTTATGATGGCGGAACGAAGCTGACACGAAACGAAATCTAGGTGCGGAAATCGACCGGCTATAGTGGAATGCGAGCGGGACTCTTCAGGCCCGTATCCAAGCCGATCGATAATCCAGTGGTGGAGGATGAGGAGCAAGCGACTGTCTAGATGTGACATAACCATATTGGTGCAGTGGAGTCCAGGAGGCCGTTGGTTGAGTGTGGCACCTAGGTCCTTCAGATAACAAACGGATGTCACTGCACCTATAGTCGAATCCCCCAAGCGAGTATCCACGGAGATGATTAGGGCCTGCGTAGTAGTCGGGAGTGCATACAGACTGAGGATGCTGAACTGCGGAAGGACAGTTGATAGGGGCCCAGTAGGTATACCGTGGGATAGGAAGAGTGTTCACCGTGTAATCACGATCTGGATGGTGTCCAAATGGAGCATACGGCAGGCCAGTGGTAGGCCAAGGTTGATAAACGGTCGGAACCGTACCAACATAGTGCGGAGCAAGAGGGGGCTGAACCGGCAAATACATCGGGGCAGTACGACCACCTGGGCGGCATATTGGCTCATCGGCAGCGGGACTCCACTTGGCAGGTGGTGGCAAACTGATACTGCTCAGGAGAGGCAACGTATGATGGTGTACCGAAGCTCCGCATTGGGAATCGTTGCGAAGCTCTAAGTCATGACCACCTGAGGAACCTTCACTACTACCTCGGCGCCTGGGCAAATACTCTTCTCTGAGAGGACCATCCTCATCCAAGTTAATGTCGAGGGTCTCGGATTCATGCGAGAGAGTAGAAAGCCCGAACTTCTCCTGGAGTCTTTGCTCGACACCAAGGAATATTGGCTCGTTCATAGAATGACCCAGCGGGGCCTCCATAATTTCTTGGATGGTTTTGCGAATGAGCCCATTAGGGTTGGACGCCGGACGTGCAATGGGTTGAGGGTAAGTTGTCATGGTGAGGGAATAATGGTATGAGAGTAGGTGGCTGAGCCACTGGGACCAGGCAGACGAAGAAATCGACAGATCGTACGAAAGGATGTCCAGGGCAAAATATTCGAGTTTGTTAAGTAACTGCACAGGGATGTTGGAAATTGTATGCCTGTAAGCAATGTTAGTAAAGAGAGGGCGTTACTTTTTTGACAGGTGCTGACCAAGTCTTGTTGGAAAACGTATGGTCATCCAGCCACTTATTTGCCAACATGCATCCTAGAACAATGAGCCTGAAGGTGGCAGTGCCCTCCAGGGATTCGCCTTCGACACCGTCGCGCGTATCACTGAGCAACTCAACTCTAAAGCGTCGCTCCTTCACATGTTCTGGACCTAAACCAGGGGCACCAAAGTAGACAGGTAACCGCACGATATACCACAATGCTAACAGCATTGCTGATGGTTGGAGAAGCGTCGACATCAGCAAAGAATGCACTCGAGCAGTGAGGTACAGCGGCATGGGCTGGCGAAGCTGCGGCGCATTAGGAAGTCTGACGACACTGGTCAACACATATTTATATGAACGGATAATAGCAAACCCACGTGTAAGGGGCGATCGTCTGCGGGAGAGCTAGCACGTTCGTGCAAACCTTCCACACATACGAGACAAGCCATTCGGCCATGGGCTCGGCAAGCTGCTTGTGAATTAAGCTCGTGGTTGGCAGATGCTCATTCATGGTGACGACCGACTCCTCCTTGACCTCCATGTACGGACAGGGATGAAGGTGGCAGAACTGAGAGTCGCAATTGACTGGAATGGGTAGACGTAATTCCTGTGATCCGGAGGGCACAAGAGAGTGGTGGAGAACTGTGGCATCCGAGGCAGCCACCGCTCGATCGACGTAATCTCCGAAAGGTGTGACCGGTTCGATGGGGCTCGAGCCTGTATCACCATTCATCATGTCGGGGGAATCATCTTCTAGAATCGGTGCGAATAGGCCACCATCATCCGCGAGATACAAATCCGGAGCATGAGGCCATGCACGCACACCGGAGACGTCTCTCCCGATCAACTCCGGCGGAACAGGAGAAAGACGAGTCCCAAGCTCGGCCGACGGAGTGTCCTGGGTATGCTCCAGATCGATAGATTGGTCACAGGCAGGAGGGTTGCGTGAAGGCATCTCCAGACCACAGCTCGGCAACAAGATGTTTAGGGGCGGAATACACGTTTGCACGTGCGCTCCTTTAATGGCGGGCGCGTCGACCGCACCAGCCAACCCTTTAGAAAAACCCTGACGAGCCTCTGCGGATGCTGCAGGGCCAGAATCGTTCTCCCAGACGTAGCGAGTCTTGGTTCGTCTCCACGACGGAAGAGAGCTGATCCACTGCTCACGACTGCCGAAAGACGGTGGTGGACCTGTTGGCGACGAGGGAAGCGTATGCTTCAGAAGGTGGAAAACGGAAGACTGAGGGTTTCTAGAGTCTCCAGATCTGTTACACTTGTGAACAGAGTGCGCGGTAGGGACAGGAGGGACTGGGACTGGCATCTGCAGGTGGAAAGGGAGAGGCTCGACTGCCAAGTGCGAAAGCGCAGGGGCAGGCCGATCTCTGGAGTAAATAAGGCTGGCTCCTTGAACCAAAGAGCGAAGGCGGAAAGGGTCGTAAGATGAGTCGTTAAAAATCCAGGGAAGGATAGGAGAAAGGCGGAAAAGAGATTGCAGTCGAGATGGCTAACGCGCAGCAAAGGCGTGCCTTTTGATGTGCTCCAAAGGGATGTCCAGAAGCAGAGGATGACCTGGAGAGCGAAGGGCGCTGCCAGATGATGCCTTGTACCGCGGGGGAGGGGAGCGAGGAGGGGAGTGTGTGTGGACGTTGTCGGGGATGACCTCGTCTAATCTTCTTTGTCGATCCCAACGACGCCGACGCCGTCGCAGACGATGAGCCGAGCCAGAAGAGAGAGTTGCTGGCAAGAAATGAGACCGACTGCGAGGTCGATCCACAGCCAAAACGGTCCTAACGAACTTCTGCCTGATTTTTTGGTTATATACCCATCCGCCGTAACCACGATTATGTCATTATTTCCCACACACGAACTTGGCGACCAGACTCTTACGCAGTCTCGCAGCAGCCAAAATCACTTCCGATGGCCCACTCCGCCCCATGCTGCACACGCGTGTCCCCTGCCGACGACGACCCCGACGACCCCCGCGATGGACGGAACACCGTGTACAGCCATGACCTTGTCACTCTTCCCATACTCTGCCCCAATTAGACACGGCGTCAGGTACGTCCCTGGCCATCGCCGACCGGCCACGTCGTCTGACTAGATCTGACTCAGCTGATCAGTCTTTGATACTGGGCCACATATCGATATCAGATTCCATTTCACGTGTAATTTGATTCCGCGTACATTTCCCCTCCCATGTTCCAGGGCTCCACCGCGATTGGAGGGGGTTACTTGAGATATAGGGTGCGATGATCGATACCCCACCGGGCAGTCGTCGAAACAAAATTAGCACCAAGTACCGACGGCCGCATCGTGTGGACTCCCGCACGCAGAATCAAAATAGTCTATTAGTAATTGTACAGAAGTTGTTTACTTCTGTTTTCTCTTGTTGAATCCTCAAGCCTTTGACAAACAACACCCGAGTGTAACATCCCAACTCAGTAACTGCCGTCACGAGTATGGTATTCGCGCCCCCTCCAGGAGGTGACATGCAAGACAACACTGCAAGTATACAGCAACTTGGGCTGGATTCCATCACTCTCGGACAGCTCAGGGCTATGGTCACCTCTGCACCCAAGCCCAAGGCACGCCACTATATATCTAATCCACGGTGCCATCGGTTGTTGACCGTGTGTGTGCTTCACAGCAATCATTCTATGATTTTCGCTACGATGACGAAGACACCGTAATGAACGAAATCGATGAGTTCTACTCGTACGTAGAAATGCCGCAAGTAGCGGAAAATCTGAAAGCTTGGCAAGGTTCATTTCCTGGAGGTATGTTGGTGAGCTCGACGATCACTGGAGCTCATGGCAATTTTACCTTCTTCATCCAGAATGGACAAGCCCCGAAACTACAGACGCGCAGAGAAAGGCTCATGTGGAACTACTCTTGGAGAGTCTCGAGCACCGTGACGCCGAGATCCGATTCACGAATGCCCGTCGCCTCTTTTACGTGCTTCAAGGTTAGTTTCTTCCAAACCCGTCGCCAGAAGCCTCATTCATGTCGCGTCCCAATCAGGCACATTTGCAGAAACGACATCTCCGGAGCACCAGCTCCACTGGATTTACGAAAATTGTAAGGTGGTTCGCAGCGCTAATGGCTTAAATACAATCGTGGAGTCAATGAAGATCGCCAGTCAAAAACACGATCTACTTTGGTATGCATTTGAACTCGTGTTTCTGTGACTTTTTCGAACCGCACCAGTTCGCTTTCAGACGCAGATGCAGCTCACTTCCAGATTACCGCTGCAGAGAAGGCAGACTTCCTGGAAGAGTTCACTACCGAGATATCAGTCTACCTCGGAATGATGTATCATCTAATTGAAATATTCAAAGAGCGGGACGATTTCGCAGATGAGCTCAGTAAGCGCTTCGCGTTCGCACTCAGACTTGCAGACTTCAATGCTAAGTACAATTCCCAGTGAGCATGGACCCTCCTTTGCCTGTCTATCTGTTCAATGTCGTATCCGGCCTAAAAGACAAGAGCGCGAAGGGCTATCCAATCAAGAAGGTGTGAGCCCCATTACACAAGCACCGGACGCTCTCTTACATTCGCAGCTCCTCCTCGTCCTGTGGAAGGCTTTGCTTACATGTTGTGGAGGGATCAGAGAGTTGGCGCGCGCCAAAAAGCTCGCCCGGGAGCTTTCATCACTACCGCAAGTACCCGACGAAGGTGAATTCACTTCGTTCAGGCGGCATCAGTCGATTTCACCGCCTTTCTAGCCGTCGCCATAAAATGTACACCATTCGACCTTGAAGCATTCCATCAGGAGACTTCTGTCAAATACCCAACCTTTACACCTCCACCGGTCCCAACCATCCGCTTTACGGAGACTGCTCAAGGGAAATCTACTCTATCATTCCCCGCGGTGAAATTGGCACAGGCATATTCACCCATTCCAGTTCGCCATCACTATCACCATGATGACCTAGAGCATCAATCACCGATGTCAGGCAGCTTGAGTCATCCATTCCAGCAACAGCCACAAAATACGGGATTTCGCCCTAATCCACAGCCTGCGACCCCTGCACCCTCACCACCGCCCTCACCGAAGCCGAAGAAACAGCAATATCAGACTGATCAAAACCGACCATTCTTGTTTCCGTTCTCTCGTAAAAGTCGGTTTGGCTCAAACAACGTTCGGTTGGTTCCCTTTGCCATTGACGAGGCGGACAAACTCTACAACCGACATATGTACGTGAGTCTCTCTTTGTGGCAAATGTGGCGCACGAGGGAGGAGTGCATGACTACAGAAAGCGGATTGGAGCATTTGCCCGGATCGGAAGGTGACACTGAATCCTCCAAGACAACATCGGTGGTAACTTTTCACAGTCACTTTTTCGAGATAGTGGTTGTCTAATACCCATCCCAGGATCCTGAGAATGCCGAGGCACTGACTGATGTTGCGTTGCTTGATGCCAAAATTGCGGAGGCCGAAGTGGAAAGTGTCGAGGCTAAATTAAGCGCGGAGGAACGGAAAGCGAGAGAGACAAAAGAGGATCTCAAGCGCTTGAAAAGAGTCGAAGTGATATATGTAAGTAAGCAAAGCTTAAGCATTGCCGCTGGGCGCTGATACCATCTCAATCATAGAGCTCTGTTCTTCCAGTGCTGTCAGGTTGGGTACTAGTGCTACTGAAATTGTTGTTGGCAACAGTTTCGGCCGGAACAGGTCAACAACAACTCCCCCAGTCTTCTACCTCTTCGGTTTTTCCGCCCGGAGTGGCTTCGCGTAAGTCTAACGGTTAATTGACTTTCCCACGTATCTCGTTTACAGTTTTTACTTAGCGCCTGAACAACCCCCACCCCCTCCGCCAACTCTTGACGACCTTGATGTTACCCGACACCGCGAGATTACGTCCAAAGCAGTCTCTGCTATCTTGTTACTGACGTTGAAGTGGTTCAAAGCATCTCGTAAGTATCCCGCTGATTCATACTCAAACATTTATGGAATTGCACGTGGCAAGATGCGATGAAGTTTCATCATCTCGGTCAACTCTTACTCGACACAAACTGTTTACTCCTCATCTTGAAAATGTTTGGCTTGCAAGAGGTTTCAGCATCAGTTGTTTCCAAGGCTGATTCTCCTGATCACAAGTGAGCCCAAACTATCATCTCGAGGACCATCTGAAGTAACTGGTTCCAGTTTCTTCCGATACTGCCAGATTCACCACGCACGTGTCGCCCCGCGCATGGAGGACGAGAGACCACGCGCAGCCTCCCACATCGTCTTGCAATCCAAGATCTTGCCGAACGGACAGAAACATGAGGAGGAGGTGGAGATGCTCACCGAGTTTTCGTGGCGAAACTTCTTCTCGGCCATTAATTTTGCAAGGATCATGCAAAAGTTGTCGAAGAGTCGGTCGCACCGCATATGGATGTTGGTCCAATACAAGAGCTCTGTGAGTGAAGGAACGTGGAACAAGGGCCGCGGCTGATCCATCCCACACCCCAGGCTGTACTCAAACGGGTGCTTCGCGTCCCTCATCCAATGTTGCAACTCCATGTTCTTAAGCTGATCAAAAGTCAAGTGCCTTTCTGCGGTCGCAAATGGCGGCAATGTGAGGAAGAATATTACGTCTATCTGTCAGGGATTCTGACGGCTGGATAGCGAACATGAAGGTCATCACTTCTATTTACCTCAATTGCAGACCCGACTTGCGCGATGAATGGCTCACCGGCAATGAGGTGGATGATGTTTCTGATGCTCAGGTACCGCCCTTTGCCTGCCGCTTTGTAGTTGGCTCACATTAGAACACAGGCACAGGAGCAAGCTCTCCGCCATTTGGTTAAGTTTTGTAAGCCTTTCTTCATACACAGGCAATGCAATGCCGGGAAATTCTGAGCATGGCAATGATAGACAACACCAAACGGTATGGTCCACAAGCTGCAAATCAGTACACCCAGGCCCATCGTCGTTCGGTCAGCATATCCCACAATCTGGAAGGTTTGCCTCCTGGTTTGGACCTCGGAAACATGATTCGGCCTCTCGGGACCCCGAATATTGTCGAAGCCGATGTCTTCCCGCCTCCCCGCTCACAAGCTCCAGACCCATCGATTTTCTTACCTTACACCACGGAGGATCTTGCTTTCGAGGAAGAGTATGAAGAATACTTGTCCGATTTAGGCTGGTCAGATGAACAGGTACCTCCGCTACCTTCGGCTTCAAATTCGGCATGGCATCGGCTCCCCGAATTTGTATCCAATATGACGGACAATATCAGCGACAGCGAAAGTGTTGTATCTATAGGTGACCTTGGCGATGATGCAAGGCTAGAAGGTAGAGAAGATCGCGACATTCCGGATGAAAACTTAAACAATTGGGAGGTGAGCACACCATTTTTCAATCCGTGAAGTGGGGTTTTTATAATTTCTTCTGTGGCGATCAGCACATGAGTCCAAAGACCATGGCCGCCCTTCCCAAGTCGCCTGCTGGGAACCGCCGATCGAGCTCTGGAGCTGGCCTTCGCCCCGTGCTACCCTTTGGTTTGGACGATGGCAGCGCTGTTGACCTGGATGACGAAGATGAACCTGAATTGGGTCCCATACCGAGGGAACAGTCTGGTCCCTTCGCTTCAGGCGGTGGGGTGGACGAAGTCGAGTATGCTTATGGGTATGTTTTGACTTCCAACCCTGGTTTCCCCCAGACTCATGTGTTATTGTAGCGTTTAGCGTTTCGCTCGTCATTGAATGGGCTTGTATGTGCTTTCAATCTATTATAGCCCACGCCCTACGTCGCCTTATGTACTTGTGTGGCAGCTTATTGACTCAGGGAAACCTGACAATCCATGCCCGATAGAACCTCGTGATAGAATTATACACATTGAATAACCACATTTACTAAGCAACTCAAAACAAGCCCTTCAATCTGGAAACAGCCCATGGTGTGCCAGCCTCATAAAAATCCATTGGATACGTTCCTTTCTTTTCTCCCCCTTCAGTTGCCTCGCCCATCCATCCATTCGCTCGACCCAGTGCCACATTAGTCTCATAGGGACTCAAGAGGGGCCGAGCAAACGCGTAACCCCAATCGATAGATAGCCTTGGACACGAAGTTTGAACAAATGTCGATATATGTGGATTGAACAGCGAGAGTTTCGCAGGTGACACCTCGGAGAGTAGAATTGGCACATAGGGTATAGAAACGCGAGACGTTGAAAGTTGATTTATGATTGCTTGAAGTTGCTTGAAGCTTCCCTGGCGTCCAAGCGTTCCCAGAATAACACCCCACAGTTGAGGGTGTTGTACTGGAGGGGAAAGTTCGATTGTGGGATCTAATTCAGTCGAGTCAAGTGATGGAGGGAGAGAGGCAATGCTCTCGCGGGCAGATTGGACAGCCTGGTCTCGGATTCTTCGCATCTCGTTATGATTATAGCGCTCTCGGGTAAGTTTCTTTGAGTAGGGATCATACCGAAATGCGGGAACAGTAGGATTCGCAATCATGATCGACTCGAGATGAAAACGACCATCCCCGAGGTATCTGCACCTACTTAGCTAAATCTTCAAACCAAGAATCGGAGACGTACAACAGTGCATCGACCTCGGTGAGAGACGGAGCTGTGCAGCCCAAGATTTCCCCGGGAGAAAGTGGTTTTGAGCGGGGTATTTTGGCTTCGTATTTACCAGTCCAGCGGTTGGACTTCCCATCTGACAGCGAGCCAGGCGTCTCACTGCTTTCATGTCCCGAAACGAGGTCTTCCCTGAGCTTTTGCAAAGCTGAAACAAACTGGATAGTTGAAACTAATGCTAGTCGAGTCGATTCTTGTGGCGATGTCTGTGGGCGTTGCTGAGCATACCCGTGCTTTGAAATATCACTCGTGGATGACGACCCTTGGATGCGAAGGTGGCGTGTTTTCCCGATTTGTTGGCCCGCAGGTATACTCGCACCATGCTCCTCTGAATCCATGAGTTGTTCGTAGAATGTAGCGCGGTCACTTGAGAAGTTCAGGCGAACGGTGTCTGCGAGATGTGTGAGGTCGATGGCTATTTCGACGAATACATAGAGCGTCTTGATACTAGTTTGGTCGATCGGTACTAGGATCTGGCAACTCAGACGATGTAGTTCACCTATCTGTTAAGAAGACGAACCAAGACAGCTGTGTCCATAATGGATGAGCATATCGCAACCCAAGGCGACTGCGGTGTAGTCATCGATGCAGCACGCTCCGTATGTGACATCGCCCATGATGACGGTCAGTGCATCAGTGAAGCTATACAGGGTTTTGAACAAAAATTTAGATGAGAAACATTTCGGTGGACAACTCTGTGATCACCTGCGCACCGCTCGATGATATCTACGATGGTGCATGCAAACATCTGGAGACCTTCAGGCATCTGAAGAGCAACCATGTTGGCTCTATTCTTGCGAACATGATGTATCGTCTTGTGGATTTCGAAAGAGTAGTTGGAGGGCAATTGCTTGATTGCTTGGTTAAGAAGCGGATCTGTGAGGATTTCTTCTGGAACTTGATTCGCGAATTGAGCTGGTGCGGAGCTGCGCGTTGATGGCGCGGCCGACTTTGAGCCTACGAAGCGTTTTTTGGGTTTTGAAGCGTTGTTGGAAGGTTTCTGTTCTTCTGCCATATGTGCGAGAAGTCGAGTTGCAAGATCACGTGGCGTCTCACTGCTTAAAGTGCTGCCTCCTGCTTCTTCGGTCGGCCAGCACAATGTCAGGTCGATGCTCTATGAGGGGCTCCTGCGGGTCCAAGGGCTGGTTTGGACAACAGCTGCCATGTCCCTACGACGGCCCACCAATCGAGGTGTGCAAGTTCGCATTCATCAGAGGACTCGTAAGCTAACAGCTCCGTCTGTCTCAGCCCGAGAACCAACATGCTAGGGATCTCCTCGTCTCTCTTTGCGGTGCCGAGTACGCCGAAGGACCAGCTTGTTGCACTTCAGCCCAAGTCGAAACCCTACGAGATTCTCTGGGACAAGCAGAGCTTCTCATTTCATCCTGCCCAGCCTGTCGCAACAATTTCAGGTCGTTTTTCTGCTCGTTTACTTGTTCACCACAGCAGCACCTTTTCCTGGATATAACAGAAACACAGAAATCTAGCTCCGGAGAGACCGCAGTCAAATCTGTGGACTTTTTTGTCGGAGAACAATTTGCTTCAGGTTTCTATGACAGCTGCAAGAGTGTCCAGGTCGGAGCTACCAATGGATATGCCATGGACCTCATCGGAGGTGGCGCAAGGACATACTCAGAATTCCTCAAGTTCCTAGGAGACGAGAAGGACCTCGGCAGTCCCTTCCAGATCAACTTTCCTTCCACTACCCCCTCACAAATCACCCCTCTAGACCCAGTCCCAAGGAACTGCACAGACAACGACCTGGCTAGTCGATGTACTTGTATCGACTGTCCAACCGTCTGCCAGGCGTTACCCGAGGTCCCCATTCCGGGTCAAGAGCCTACTTGCCACGTCGGTCTCCTCACTTGCCTATCCTTCGTGTTGATATTGGCATATTCTCTTGCTGTCGCATCGTTCCTCTTCGGATATGTTTTGCAACTTACAATTCGGAGACGAAGAGAAAAGAGATACGAACGCATGGCTTTGTCTGCAGACGCTGCATCGTCTACCCTCTCACCCAGGTTACACACTCGCGGCTTGGTGGGAGCCATATCACTTTCCCATGATCAGGAAGAGTCTCTTGGGGCTCCGTCCACAGAATCTCGGCCACTTGGTCGTGGAGCATCACTCCTGGATCCTATCGGGGCATCTCAACCGCGACAGTATCGCTTGAATACTGTGATGAGACGTGCTTTCTACCGCCTCGGCCTTTGGGCAGCTTCGTCGCCTTTTCTAACGTTTTCGCTCGTATTTGCGGTCGTTGGATTGCTCAATCTCGGATGGAAGAAGTTCGATATAGAGACTGATCCGGTGAGGCTATGGGTTGCCCCAGATTCCGAGAGCAAGATCCAGAAGGATTTCTTCGACGAGCACTTTGGACCATTCTACCGTGCCCAGCAAATTTTTGTCACAAACGCTCCAAATATTTCTTTGGAAAACCACAGCGATGCGTCAGTTATGTCTATGTCTGTCCATCCTGGCGTCCTTTCTTACAGGCATCTTGATTACTGGCTCGACGTGGAGAAAGATATCCGTGCTCTCCGTTCTCATCCGCATGGTTATCGCCTCACGGACGTATGTTTCAAGCCTGCAGGTCCGCGAGGCGCGTGTGTCGTACAGTCGATTGGCGCGTGGTTTGGCAACGATTTCAGCGATTATAACGAATTAACCTGGGCGGACCGCGTACTCCATTGTGCACGGTCTCCGGTTGACTGTTTACCTGACTTCCAGCAGCCGCTTGGTCCGCAATACGTGCTTGGTGGTGTACCTGAGAGCACACAAGGCACCCCATCGTATCTGGAGGCCGAGGCACTCGTAGTCACATACGTGATATCAGATTCTCTGGACACCGTTGAGCAATCGAAAGCTATGGAATGGGAAGAAGCGCTCAAGGACTATTTGCTTGATCTAAGCGACAGAATATCATCGGAGGCTGGCATGCAGATCGCATTCTCGACAGGTGTCTCACTCGAGCAAGAAATCAGCAAGAGCTCCAACACAGATATGAAGATCGTTGTCCTCTCATATCTTGCGATGTTCTTCTACGTATCTTTGACGTTGGGCAATGGGATCGCAGGGCGAGAGGAAGAAGGCCTGGTGGCTTCACTGTCACAATGGGCTCAAAATTTTCCTCTATTGTTCAGACGAAGAACCATCGTATCATCTTCGGTATCCATCGACTCAAGCACCATACCCCGCTTTTTCCCCCGTTTGCCTCGCAACCTCTTCGTGAACTCCAAGTTTACGCTTGGTCTTTTTGGAATCGGACTAGTCATCCTCTCTGTGTCCTCCTCAGTCGGCTTTTTCTCCTTAATTGGAGTGAAAACAACGTTGATAATCGCTGAAGTTATCCCATTCCTCGTCCTAGCCGTCGGTGTCGACAATGTTTTCATCTTGGTGCATGAGCTTGATCGCCACAACTTGCTGCATGGTGCAAATGCCTCGGTAGCATTACAGGGCGGCAGTTTGCCGATGCCACGTTCACCCACTCACTCTCATCGTTCACCATTTGAGTCTACTCAGGACAACTCGGTAGATGGCAGATCCCTGCCGTTATTCCTATCTCCTGAGGAGCGTGTCGCCCGGACGCTGGCGAAGATAGGTCCGTCAATTTTACTCAGTACAATTACGGAGACCGTGGCATTCGCATTGGGTGCTCTGGTTCCAATGCCAGCTGTACGAAACTTTGCGCTCTATGCTGCCGGTAGTGTGCTTCTGAACGCATTGCTTCAAGTTACAGTATTTGTCAGTGCGCTTGCGGTCGACTTGAAGCGGGTTGAGGTGAGTAACGGTCGATTATGCGTGGTAGCTCAGCTACACCACAGTTTATAGGCTAGCCGCGTCGATTGCTTCCCTTGCATACGGTTTCCATCCCGTATCGCGCTTCGCGATGCTCCGGTAGGGTTAAGCACAATTGCCCGTTTCATTCGCAGGCACTATGCGCCACTTCTCTTGCAATCAGCTGTGAAGGGCGTTGTTCTCGTCACATTCGCTTGGTCATTTGTGCTTTCTGTGATATCTATCCAACATATCGAACTTGGTCTGGGTGAGCAGCACTTGTAGTCCACTCAACTTTCCACTGAGATATTGCATCAGACCAGAGACTTGCTTTGCCTTCAGATTCGTACCTGAATGCATACTTTGACCACTTGGATACCTACCTTGACGTTGGACCACCTGTGTACTTCGTCTCGCAGCAAATTGATGTCACTCGACGAGCAGGTCAGCAAGAGCTTTGTGGTCGTTTCACCACTTGTGATGATTTCTCTATTGCCAATCTTCTGGAGGCTGAGCGCAAGAGGCCCGAAGCTTCCTTCATCTCCCAGCCAACTGCTTCCTGGATCGACGATTTCCTCAAATGGCTCGACCCCGCTATGGAATCTTGCTGTCGCGTCCGCAAAGCTGATCCCTCGAAATTCTGCAGCCCTACAGACTCCGAAAGGCTATGTCGGCCATGTCTATATGGGCAAGATCCTGCATGGAACATTACCATGGTCGGACTTCCTGAAGGAAAAGACTTCATGCGCTATCTCAATCGATGGCTCATCTCTCCGACCAACGAAGATTGTCCTCTAGCCGGAAAAGCGTCATTTGGAACAGCTCTTGCACTTGACCAAGCGGGCACGAGTGTGATTGCATCACACTTCCGCACGTCCCATACTCCGCTAAGGTCCCAAGCGGACTTTATCCACTCGTTCGAAGCCGCACACCGCATAGCAGACGAGATCTCAGACCATATCGGATACAAAGTTTTCCCATATTCTATCCACTACGTATTCTTCGACCAGTACGCCCATATCGTTGCCACCACACAAGAAATCCTTGGACTAGGGCTAGCGGCCGTGTTGGTCGTCACCGCACTGTTCCTTGGTTCATGGAGGGCCGGGACTATCGTCACGGGCGTAGTTGCTTTGACTGTCTTAAACGTGATGGGTGTGATGGCAGTATGGGGTATCAATCTGAATGCGATCAGCTTGGTCAACCTTGTCATCTCGCTCGGTATCGCGGTGGAATTCTGTGCACATGTCGCGAGGGCGTTCATGAGCGCAGGGTCTAGCTTGCCAGCAGATTTTCCGGCGGGACAGAAAGAGAGGGATGAACGGATGTGGACTGCGTTGGTCGATGTTGGTCCATCGGTAGGGTGTCTCTGCGAAGCACTTGCTTACTTTTGAGCTGATGGACGACTGGATTCCCTAGGTTCTCTCCGGAATCACTTTTACCAAGCTCATTGGAATGTCTGTCCTAGCTCTAACCCGTTCGCGGCTTTTAGAGGTGAGACCTGCTTACGAGCTAATCACGTCTTTTCGCCACTGACCAGTTATTAGATTTACTACTTCCGCATGTGGGTAACTCTGATCATCTCCGGAGCCCTGCATGGTTTGGTATTGCTACCAGTGGTGCTGAGCATTGCGGGAGGTTCAGGCTTTGCTCAACAAGAGTTAGATGAGGAGTGGATGTCCAATGCCATCAGGAACGATGCCGAATATGGGTGAGCAGCCACCCAGTCGTATTCTCGTTCTCGCATTAATGAACCATTTTGCTAGGCCCATCCTAGCTGACGATTCATCAATCGCAAGTAATTGAGTCTGGAAGAGTTTACACTCCTGGCACATAATGAAATAGATACAAGCACCCAGTATAATTTTGCATGTAACTATATTTGATACCAAGAAATCGAACAGACTAGGCTGGAGACCGGGATCTACTATCTCTGATGTCTTCCCTGCTGTAGCTCCTTCTCCCCCGACTAAGGGACCTGGACCGGGTCCTGCTTCGACTGTACCTCGAGTATGACGAATACGATGGAGAACGTGAACGAGTTCGGGAGCGCGAACGTGACGGGGTCTGCGAGCGGGAACGGCTAGAGCGCACTGAGTAACTCCTGGAACGACTGCGCCGCCCCCTTGCGTACCCTGTACCACCGCGTTCGTAGCTCGGTGATCTCCGTCTTGGTGGAAGGCGGTCACCACGCCTTACTGGTGAACGCGAACGAGAACGAGAAGGGCGGTAGGTGTCTCTTGGGGGAGGGCCACGGCGGCCATAACCTCTTGGCCGCCGGAACGTATCCACATGGCGCGGAGGCTCGTATCCTCGCCTGCGTGGCGGTGGGGAACGCGAACGCGAACGAGAGCGGGAACGGGTGAAAGACCTGCGGTCCCGCCCGTTGCGCACGGGACGTGGACGTGAGCGGGAGCGAGTGCGGATGGGAACGTCAGAGAGTTCCACTTTCAAAACGAGACCGTCCAGTTGACCGCCGTTCATGTGGGATACCGCTTTTTGTGCCGACGACGGATGCGCATACTCTAGTGCAGCCTTGCCTCGATTTTGACCAGCTGAACAAAAGCAGTGTGAGACGGGCATGCATGGGGATGATACATGGATCATACACTTTGTGTAGAGGGGAAGATCTATTTTGACGATTTCGCCGTAAAACCCGAATATTGTTTGAAGGTGGGCGTGGACAACATTGCGCGAAAGGCCGTTCACGACGACGACTTTGGCATCCTTCTTGTCGTCTCCGTGGTCCATGTCCACGTCTGCATCGTGGAGAGGCTTTGGGGAGGGGGAGCGACCTCTGTCCGACATCGTTAAAGTACTGGGACGAAGCGACCGACGGAAAATGGGGACGTGACTGCGTGGCAATGTTGTGACGGTCACAAAGTACAACCGGTGACTACTACTCTACTCTCGCTTTCTTCCTGGTCGACCGCTTCGTGACGCCAGATTGATTCTCATCCTTCAGCCCGTGCGTCCGCTTCACATGCCTCTTCACGAGATCTTGTCTGACAAAACTCTGACCGCAGATGTCGCAGCTATAAGGCCTGAATCCGCTGTGGCTGGCCTCGTGCCTTTTGCATTCGTTCTTGCGCAAGAACCGCAGCGGACTGCGAACGAGTATTCAGTTGACATACAAGGACGACCAGTCTAGAGCCAACAAACCACACAGAGCAAGCAAAGGGTCTTTGTCCAATGTGGGCTCCAACATGAACCAAGATATGGTCCCTACGCTTGTTCCGCTGATCGCAACCGATGACATAACATCGAAAATCGTTCAAGAGCTCCCCGCGGTCTGAAAGTTTTCCGGCAAAGTGAGACAGCCATGCTCTATCGATGTCTCGTCCGGGGTATTTAGTTCTGAAGCGTTCTGCTCTGGATACGAGTTCGCTTAGTTCGATGCCAAGATGCGCATTCAATACGGGGGATAAATGGGTGTTCGAATACTCAAGGTTGCACGGAGCGGGCAAAGGGCAGTGTTCACTATCAGGGACGTTGGCTGGCTCGAATTTGACGGAGATAGAAGATCCCGATGCTGCTGGCTGCGATGGTGAACGATCTTGTGCGGTTGGTGTGTTTGCGGAGGACCATGGCAGAAACGAGAACTCCGGAGCAGGTTGGACCAAGATCGACATGATGTCCTGGATGACTCGGGGGGACGGGCTTTGTTCGGCCCTCGGGTCCGTCGTATAGATGATATCGCCGATGTGATGGTCGTTGGGGGTCAGCAAGGCAGGCTCTCCATAAGAGATCGCAATATCGCGGAGTGATGTGCTGTGGATGGTGTCCAAAGGGTTGACGCCGGGATGGGGCAGGTCCAGTCGTCGAAGCGTATCGTACATATTAACGTCGGGAATTAGTCCGATGGTGTCGCTCGTCGTCGGATCGATGTCGCTATCGAAGCCAAACCCTATACGGCTAGGAGGGTCGTCACAAAGGGAAGGGACGAAACGACGGTCTTCGCCTGACTCGAAACCTCTGTATGAAACGGCGGGTGCGGAGAAATCGTCCAGCAGCATCGCGGTGGGCAAGGAAAGCAGGTCTTCGTCGCGGTCGGCTCGCATTCGCAGCGGAGGGGCGAGAGGTCGATCGTGGTTTGGGGATGCATCCCGGAGATAAGTGATGCCTAACCCTGCGAGAGGGGGCCGATAGGAGGGAGCATCGACCCAGGCGTTCGACTGAAAGTCGTCGAGGGCGTCGCGGCCGGGAAGGATGGGTGTGTTAGTGATGGACCTGAGCGGGGAAAGGAGCGTGGGGATAGACGGGTGTCGCAGCGCCAGCGTTGCGTGTGCGTCGTGCGTAGGGCTGCGGTGGTGTCTCATAGTTTGGGGTCGACGGCACGCGACGCCATCTCTCGCAGTTATATATCTTGTTTGCTCTTGTTGTGCAGCGCGTTCGACATGTCTTCCGTGCGGTTCGCGAGACCTGCGCTGCTCCTTTCCAGCGTCTCTGCCGCCGCCACCGTCTGCTGTGCTCTCCTCTCCGACCGTGCAGACACCTCCCGCTTCACACCAACCACCCTCGTCGAATCCGCGGACGTGTCGTCCAATACAAAGCTTCTCACTCTCTCCGTACCTCCCGAACTCCTCCCACGCGACCCTGCCGCGTTCGCACCCATATGGTCCGTATTCATCAAGGACAGCGACATCCAAGTAGAGCGTCCCTACACACCCCTCGAGGGTATCGATGAAAATGGTCGCATGAGGTTCTGGGTAAAAAAATATGAACGCGGCGAAGTCGGTCGGTGGCTACACTCGAGACAAGTCGGTGACTCGATTGAGATTCGTGGACCCGTAAAGACCTGGTCGAGGTTGTGGCAGAATGGTCATTGGGATGATGTTGTCCTGGCACGCACCTCCATCCCCTTCTCATCTATGAACCAACTGACCCTCGCAAGATCTCTGGTGGGACCGGAATCACACCTTTCTACCAGCTCCTACATAATGTTTTCAGAACGCATCACACCGCTTTCAACGCTCGTTTTACATTACTTCACGCATCCAGATCGCCGGCGGACCTTCCTCCTTCAAGCATGATAGAATCTCTTGCGACACTCTCTCAAAAATATCCGGACAGGTTCCAACTGCATCTTTTCGCAGAGTCCACGAACGACACCCCCGAAAACCATTCCCTAAACATCCAACGCGGCCGGATTGGCAAGTCCGTGGTACAAGACGCGTTGCGACTGACGCACAGAACACCGTGGTGGCGCGGGCTTTTGGGGCTATCCCCCCCAACACCGTTGGCACCAGAGAGGAGGGTCCTTGTCTTGGTCTGTGGTCCAGAAGGGTATGTATCACATGGCTCCTCTCCGGTGCTCAAGTTTTCGTGATCAATTCTGATCTAGGATGGTGAATGCGATTGCTGGGCCATATGGTCGCAATTACTCCCAGGGCGAAGTGGGAGGCATCTTAGGGGAGTTGGGCTTGCAATCCCACCAAGTCTGGAAGCTCTGATAGAATATAGTATTCTTATAATTCCTGTCCATCAGACTGAACTGGTGCCAGTGAATGAGGAATGACCCGGATGACCTTGGGGGAAATACGAGTGGCCGCGGCGACACCACGAAATCAGATAGCAGAGTTCATGGGCCGCAACACCACACAGGCGACAAACGAGTCGGACAGGCGTACGAGAAGGCGGAGGCACTAGTCCAGGTGGCGACGACGGTGCAACGAACGAGACCCCACGAACCTGTAGTCCGAGTCTCGAGGTGTTTTCGTACATCTATCTCAGAAACCTCCCGGTCGTGATGTATAGAGAAGCTTTGAGTAACATATGTGATGCCCTGGAGTTGTGCAAATCAGACGTGTCTTGTGTTTCAAATCTGTTCTTAGATGCAGGGTCGACCCATAGGTAGGACATGGCACCATTTTTGGATAGAAGAAAATACCCCATGGGGAGCCATGGACCCGAGAAGCTTTTGCACCACGGTTATAGTGGTACGGGGAAGTCATATATCTTGCCTTCGAAGGTCCAACAAGCCCTTCATAGTGAACTGGACCTCAAGGACAGCATCGATGGCCGAGCGGACGGTATTGACTTGCACTTGACCAGCAACGGGAACAGCAGTATTGACTTGAGTGGCTGTTTTGACTTCCACTTCCCACAGGGTGTCGGCGTGAGCAGGAATTGGAAGCGATGTCTTCGGGTCAACCTCGATGTGGATGGTAAGTGAAAGGGATTCAATCAAGGAGTCGTGTCGATTTTGGTACCTGTTCCTGCTGAAACATCTGGATAACGAGCGGTCCGCGTCGGAAAGCATATCCGCGTTTGTATATCTGAGAGCGACGACTGGCGCAATCCTTTAAGTGCCACTATCTCGCAAAGATGCGGACCAACCGTACACGTATCCGAGGGCACTTGCAAAGCTAAGAGCATCTCCGAGGACCTCGCAGACCGCCCACGGACGAACGGTTGCCTCGGGATGTACGCGTACAGACTCTGGCTTTAGGTACGAATACAGAATCCTGAAAGATCAGTCCGTACAAGAAAACGATGACGGATGTGCACTAAGCTCACCATCCACTCTCCTTGCCATCACCAAGCTCCTTCCTAGCCTTCAACAGAACTGGTTCATCACCTTGAGAGCCAGTTTGAACAAGGCCTTGCGCACCAATGTGTTCAAATACGATCTCGCGGGTGTGCATGGAAGCAGCAGACTCGGTGTGCAGGGTTAGTCGGTTGAGGACAGGCTTAAGGTCGCGAGCAAAGAATTCGCCAAAGAGAGCTACTTCGTAGTATGCATGAGCGGGAGATTGTGCGACTGCCGACATCAGATGAAGCTGAACACGAAGTAGTAAAGATGGCCCCGCCGCGCCGGCTGCAATAAACTCGGCTTTCATAACGCTCATCGACACTGGCCACACCCTGCAGACCTTTTTTTTTGACTGATTCATTCAGTCTCTCAACTATCGCAGAATGGTTGGCAACTTTGCATCCTCTGCGTCGTCTGCCCGATCCGAACTTCAAATCTGTGCACTATGCACCACTCCAGCCCGTTATAAATGTCCCGGTTGCGCAACTCCTACCTGCTCCCTGCCCTGCTCTCGCAAGCACAAGGAAGATACAAGATGCATCGGTGAGCGAGACAAAGCCCAGTATGTCCCCATGAACGCGTACGATTGGGGTATCATGATGCGGGACTACTGCTATCTCGAAGAAGTCGGCAGAAAAGTGAGCGAGTGGGGCAGCGAGATCGTTCGCGGTGGGTACATGGAGAATATCGGCGCAAGCAAAGCTGCAAGTGCGCGAAAGTCATCGAGCGGGAGGAAACCAACCGCAGGGAAATCGAAAAGAGAGATGCTCAGGGCTCATCTCGAGACGCTGGATATCGACGTTGAGTTATTGCCGGCAGGCATGGAGCGTAGAAATCTGAACCAGTCAACATTCGGTCAAAAGTAACGATCTTTACTCGTTGGTATCCTCACTCAGACTAATATTATACCATGTGCAAGGTCGAAGTGTTCTCTGCTCACGATCGAGCTCATATTTTACCCTCCCATCACCCTTGCGTTTATCTCGTCCTCGCCACCACCATCCTATAGGATACTCTCGCACCGGAATAGTCTGTCGACGACACTTCTTACCACACTTCAGCATCAGGTGTCCTTGACACTCTCAAAGTCACAAAAACAAAAAGAAAACACCCCCGATTGGCTACCCTCCCTAGTCACCCCTCATCCAGAAGCCCCCGAGTGCTTCATTCCTCCGCACTGCTACATACGCGCGAATACTGAATTCCCCTACACTCCCAATGCCGCGTATCACTACAAGTTAGAGCCGACCCTGAGCCTCAGCGAGCTCCTTCAGAGAACGTCTTTCACAGAGTTCCCGACTATACACGTTTTTGACCCGGAAGCATCGTCGTTCTGCGGCACCGTCATTGATAAATCTGGCTCGGTAGTCCGAGTCTTGGAGGACGATCAGGTTAACGTTGCAAGGGCAGTGAAGCGGAGGAAGCTAGATAAGACTGTGGGTCTAAAAGCGGTTTTTAACCTGATCGGTGGATATGGGAGCGAGGGTAGTTCTCACTCAGAAGAGGGAACGGAAAACAAACATCAGACTGGGTTGGCCACGCTGGAAGCGTATTCGGGGAGTGATGATGACGTAGCGCCCACAAAGGCTGAGGTGGAAGAAGACCAGTCTATGAATTCCGATGATGATGGGTCCGCCGAAGGCAACCAACTCGACCCAGCCAGACTGCTTGAGTTTGTGAAGCAAGCACGGAGTGCAGCCGATGAAGATATATTAGACTGGGGAGACGAGTGGGATTTCGATGCAGAAGAACAGATTTTGAATGTCGGCTCATGCTCATGAGATAAAGGTGAAGATCGCTCTCATCCACTGGCCAAGAGATTGCTGAACATGTTAATTTCTAGATTGTCGATCCTGGGCAAGTGATTCAGTTCAACCAAAGCAAAGGTTGCATATTAGATATCATCTGGTCTCCCTAAGCAGACCAAAGAGGCGAAGGAAGGCAGTAGTTCCCTCTTAGATATCATCCATACCCAAGTCAATCTCAACTTTCTCGCCAGGATTGAAAGCAGGAAGTCCTGAGAGGATTCGCATCAACTGCGGCCAACCTTCTGAAGACGAGTGAGACACACCTAGGTAGGGGCAGCTCGCACATCTAAATGCGTCTCCTAGAAAACAGCTGCCACAGCTGCTCGTTGCCTTCGGAGCAGCCTTTGCTGCAGTGATCAGCCGCTCTTTCTCCACGTCACCAGCACCAACTTCCACCGCACCATCCACGTCCAGAAGAACGACTTTTCCTGACTTGGCTTCCTCAGCCTCAATCTCGGCGAGTCCACACGTGCAGTTCTTGCACGCTTTCTTGCGTCGGGGGGCACCCGAGTTCACAGGCTCGCAAGTTGGAATAGGACGCGCGCGGTCGGCAGTGGTCAAAAGAGCCTCCGCATCAATAGAGGGTGTAGAGGGAGACGAAAGTGTCCAAAGAGCCTTCTTTGAAGACTGTCGAGCTTGATCGGCCCTCCGCTTTAGAGGGACAGCGCCATTAGAGAGAGTTCTTGACGTGGTGCTGAAGAGTGTGGGACTGGGTTTCTGAGCGATCACTCGCGAGTCTTCGCTTTGTAAGACACTTTCCAGGACAGTAAACCCGGCAAGGGTAAGTTCCTGAGGAAGGTTGAGAAGACCTGTCGGAAGATTGAGCAGGTAAAGTTTGCCAAAGGGACTGAGGCCTTCGAGAAGCTGGCTGAGGAATGGCTGTAGATCGGATAAGAGGGAGGAATACTCTGGTGGGGTGAGCACAACGTGGATTGATGAATAGAAGGAGGCAGTCAAGGTAGTAGCTAACAGAGGCTGGTTTAATAGGTACGTGTCGGTCAAAGAGGAAACGACACTACCTCCACCAATCAACCTATCAAGCATCTGCCTCTCCACGGCGTCTCCGCTTGCATTCACATCCAAGTTTGTCACAAGTGCTTGATACTTTCCATTCTGCGCGGTACCAAGCGATCCAACGACCAGCACTGACCCAGTGGGTAGAGCAACCGCGAGGTCTGTTGGCTTGGATATTGCGGGAACGAACACTGCGGCGGGTGCCATCGGAACGAGCGAGATGAAGGCGAAGAGTAGATGCGCATGATCAGATATCGTCCTTTGTAATCAGATTGTCCATCTTATGTAAGCGAACCATAAAAATGTAACAACACAGACAATGACTAGAAAGATATGGAAAACGAATGCGCTAACCGCTTCAGCTAAGGAGAAACGTATCCAATTGACGAACAAGACCGAATCCCAACTACTTGCATGTTCCCCATACTATTCACTGCTGCATCTCTGGATTGGGTGCCGGGTGAGGTGGCATCCCAGGCGGCGGGTGCATCCCATCGTGGTATGCGGGAGCCAAGAGTGCGCCGCGAATGCGTAGCAACATCATGCGGAACCACTCCTCGTCCGCACCTGCCTTTTCCTGCTCTACCGCTAGCTGCTGGAGATTACTCAGTTCTTTCATCAGCGTCAGGCGCCAAGAGAGGTTGCCGTTTTCGTCCGCCTCTAAATTATCTATTGGCATAGCAGGGTGCGGAGGGAAACGCAACCCAGGAGGTGGAGGTGGAAGCATAGGAAAGTTGGGGTCAAAACTAATCAAGACGTGGCATCAGTCAACAAGTCGCACGTGATCAGGGGACATACGCAGGTGGATAGGGAGGCGGATAAGGAGCCTGTCTGCTCGGGCCAGCCTCATCGGGGTGCATCTGGGGTGGAGGTGCTTGGACAAATTGTGCATGGGGGTCGGCAAAGGGTTCGTTCGGACGATAATCAACGTCTTGCTCTTCCGATTGACGTCCTTTGGCACCCTTTGGCTTCTTCTTTCTCACACGGTGAACTCCCGTGCGTGGATCGACATTATCATTGACGGTCCAATATGACCCCTTTCCTCGATCGGTGAGTGGACGGGGGACTTTCTCAAAGCATGGGTTGAGAGAAAGATTATGTCGGACAGAATTCTGAAGTATTCGATAGTTAGTTTTGTTTTGTTTTGCAGAAGGGTTCAAACAAATATGAACACAATCAAACATCAACATCGCGGTCGCGTATCGCGTCTCGACGCGGTTGCGTTGCAAATGATCGATCATGTTTGGGAAGTCTCACTCACCTTCCAGCCCGAAGGTGCAGTTCTAAAATACGGGAACTAGATGACGTGGCATCAGAACTGACGCAGACTCGGGAGCGCCAGAACAATACATACGCGAGATTCAATCGCGTAGTAAATGTCTTCCAAGAGTAACTTCTGGTTGGGCGAACCTTTGATCGCATATCTAGCATCGTGTTGAGTTCAAAACCGACCAAGCTGGAGTGGACGAATGTCCACAACAAACCAACGTACCGAATGAGGGTAGAATAAGGGTAGAATGGTTTACTTCCTGGGGGTCCGTCGCGCAGAGAATCGAGGTTAATTGGCAAACCACCCGTGAGGTCGGCCGGTTCTTGCGGGTAATATGAATTTGCTTGAGCGAGTTCTGCCTCGCCCGGTGGTAGCATATTTGATGGGATTACTGTTTGCTGGGTCTGCTGCGACATGATTCTACTTGGGGCTATAGTCCAGATAATCTAGACGACGAGTTCGCCGATGGCGGCGTGCTTGTTGACTGGATAGTTCAAAGGTGTAGGGAAAGGAACGTTGAAAGAGCTGCTGTGGCTTATGTCATGCGTGAGAAACCAATTCGCGCACGGGCCAGTTTCTCCTCCATCACAAGCCAACGACGTTGATGCTGCGCAATCCATCGTGTAGGACGACGACGACGAACGAAAGAAAGAAAGTAGGGAATAAAGTTGTTTGTTCGATTTGCTAACGCACACAGTGATGCTTGGTCCAAATTGTGGATGACATTGTAAAACAAAATCCAAACCGACCACGCTCTCCAATACACAAACAAAGCGACTCGACCTCATGTTCAGTGCACCCTCGACCACCCCGTTTTTGATGACTCTGGCACTCTGTGTCCCGGTTGCTGGGAACACCCACCACATTCACTCCGGTCTACGTCCAGACCCACACTTATCTTCTCAGGGTCGCCTTACAGGAATGCCTCCGCTTCAATAGTGGGTCCAACGTTGATGCGCTGGTGCTGGAACTCGGGCTTGTGGACTGCATCAGTCTCTGTCTGCAGATTCAACGGTTCACCAAGAGGGGGCAATGTCGATAGTACGAGGCAAACTGTTGCATTTAAGCGGGTGATGTTGTGTCTACGACATGAAGGACACTATATAGCTTATGTAATACGGTCATTGACCCGCTCAAACAATTAATATCGAGTGTACCACCATGTTACCAACACTCAGCAAATCCTTGCCGTGTTCCTCGCTAGCGTTTGCATGCAGACGCTGCGTCTCATCCAAGGCAAAGTTTCAGTCGCCCCATGACAAGAGGATGGAAGCGGCTGTCTCACTTTACCACCAATCCAATACCTTCATCACCCCAGAGAATCTTTCCGCCGTCATCGACCAGGCGTTTACCCAACCCTTGAACATCGCAGAAGACCAAAAGAAGCACTCTTTCGCTGAACTGTTTCGGGTGAAGAGGCATCACAGGGAATCCCCCAAGTTCTTCCTCGGCAGAGATGACGGCTCTTCGTCCTCGGAAACCATGGGCCCAGGCTGGACCGAGAGTAAATCGAGGAGATTAGACCGGGTGTACCAAGTTTTGATGGGTACACAAAAAGACGGGCGGCCGTCCTGGTTAGCTTTGAAGGAGAACAGCAAGAGGGTAAAGTCTCAAATTGACAAGGACAGCTAAGTAAGGGTGAGGCGGTGGCTAAGTTGAGGCAAGTCTTCGTTTCGGTTTCTCTAGTGCGTTGCTAATGCATAACCTAAGTCTCCGTCTGCGCTTTTCCATAGGGCGTCGTAGAGTACGGTGACCATATGTGGTGGTGTGAATCTCTCGCGTACCCTACAATACCATTCTTGCCAGAGATGGTTGATTGTGTCATAACTCCCTATCTGATAAACACAGCTTGAGATAAACAAGACAGTTCTCTATCCAATACCCGTACAACCATACGCATGACCGTGCTCGCAAAGTTCAAAGCATTCCTTTCGGGTTCTCTTCCTCCAGACGCTCAAAAGGTCTACGACGATCTTCGGGCTGCGGATGTCCCAGTCTCTGATGAGGTCTGTCGGTCCTGTCCCGATCCCTGTGATCAAGGTAAACGTCCTCAATTTCCGTTTTTCTGGGCTAAAACCGTGCTACAGATCACGACGATTACTCTAGGAGGTTATCCATCGACATGGAGTCGGATTTGCTAGGCTCAGTGAAACCTTATAGACGTCAGGCCAGTACCTTCCAGTGTCAGCTCCGGCGCCTTAACGAGACAAAGCCTATTATAGATCATAATATCGACCGGCAAAGAAGATTGGCCCAAGGAAGTCACAGAGGCCAGCGGCACTCTAGCTGCATTCTTGAGCAGTGCAAGTGAGAAACTTCAAGGTGGAAGAGCACAGAACAGAGATGACAAAGCCGAAAACAGTCGGACACTGCTTCCTGCGGGCTTGTTTACGCAAAACGACACTCGCAGGCTGTCGATCCTGAATGGCAGTCATAAGTCGTTCTCAGACGATCCCTCTCAAGAAACAGTTATCGTGCTTCCTGACTTCAAGGTCATCGCTGACGTCCCGCGATCACCCGCAGGTGCAGAGACGCTGTGGACAGCCGCTCTCGACCCCTTATACGGAAGGCTAGGCGCGGAGTCTCGCTCCGACTCGCTCAGGTCTTGGGGGTTACCGTACTCTTGTGCCATCCTACTCTGTAAAACTGCTGTTTTTGTTTTTGTTTTTTTTTGCAAGAGTCCACTGAATTTTCCTGACACCTATACACAGGCTCACATAAGAGACGTGACAAACGCTGTGCAATAGCTGCTCCCGTCCTTGAAAAAAGTGAGGATGAGTCCCCCAAGCAATATGTGAGCTGACCGGCTGACCTGGTATACTATAGTATTTATGCATTACCTGGAGCGCGAGGGCTGGGTGGTCCATACCGAACTGGAAGATCTTTCCGGAAACCCTACTCTAGAGTCTTCGTTGGTCAAGGGTCCAGAACCGGAGATCGCTTTCGAGACGCAGTTGAAGGTGCTCGGAGAAGAGCATAAAGCTCTCATCCTGTACACTTCTCACATGGGGGGCCACAAGTTTGCAGGAAACGTTATCGTACGTCTCACCCCGATCCCTTCCCTTCTTAGTACTAATGTTCAACGCAATATCCTCCCAGATATATCACCCCCAAGGAACGAGTGTCTGGTATGGACGAGTTACTCCACACGATGTCGAATCCATCGTGAAGAACACTGTCATCAACGGGCAGGTGCTTCCCCCCATCCTTCGCGGCGGCATGAACCTTGCAAGACCAGGATGCAAGGCACTGCACGACTGGTGAACTGACTGCATCTGAGCAATTTACTATCCTTTTGGCGATGGAGAAGATATGTGGGTGATTACATCGTCGATATATGAGGTAGTGGATAGTATAGAAGGTGACAATGACCAGAACGGTGAAACATAACCGGCCCATAATACGCGGCGTGAACAGAGAGCTTGGGGAATGTACATATACATCAGCATAAGAGGCAGAGCCTTAAAGGATCACAGGGTAGTAACACGAACATGGCAAGTCAGATACCTGAATCTCCCTATTGGTCCAAGTGCCAGCTACGATGGTGCGTTTGAAAGACAAATAGAAAGAAGCGACCACTGACATAGTTCACACATCTACAACCCACTCATACTGCTATCTCGTCGTCCACCCCCTTTCTACTTTTCGAGTAACGTCCCGCAAAGCTTTCCTCATCCTCGAATTCATCTTCCGTCGTTATCTCGGGGGTTTCTTCATCATCAACAGCTTCCTCTTCCGACTCTGCACTTCCTCCAAGGACTCCCATTGGCGTCACCACGCTTTCCCCACCAGAATATGTGAATCCGCGGAAGTTCTCCTGCACGCTGTTGGTGAGGGGGGACCCAGCTAAATCGCGCTTCTTGCGGTTGTTGATCTGAATGCCCTGAGATCGATCAAGACCATTCGACCCAATCTGCATATGGCTGGCACTAATAGTCATGCGATCGCTACCTAGTGGGCCGTTTGGCGTATGCGTGAGGCCCTGCGCACCAGTCTGAATCCAATCTTCGCTGGGATCTTCTTCGTCTGGGCTACTTGTTCCGTCTAATCCGTTGCCTACTTCTCGTATATCGGCACCAGTGAACTCCGGATCGAAGTTTGTTGTCGATTCGTCCGACTCGACGACGGGTTTAAAGGGCGGCGTAACTTGTTTCATGGAGAGTGCCTTCCAATCTATGCTTGAGAAAAACGGATGTTCCTTGAGCTCCTCGGTATCTCGCTGTGCACCCAGACGGTGCTTTGGGTTCCGGTTGAGAAGCTAAAGCATAGATTCAATACATACTGGACCCAGGTGGCGCAAGAAACGTACACACCCCCTTAACGAACATCTTTCCCTCTTCACTTATTACATTGCGAGGAAATCGTATCTTGCCAAAACAGATGTTCTTATACATCTGCTGCGTATCCTCTGCATAGAAAGGGCTCCATCCACAACACATTTCGAATAAAAGTACACCAAGAGACCAGAAGTCGACCAGTTTGCTGTAACCATGCTCGTCCAACAGTACCTCGGGGGCAAGATACTCCGTCGTACCACAGAATGTGGTCGTGAGTTCATCGGGTCGGAGATCTGCCTTGGATAATCCAAAATCGCAAAGTGCGACATGTCCGGTGGCATCTAGAAGGATATTCTCCGGTTTGAGGTCACGGTAGACAATGTTATACTTGTGTAGGTGCTCCAGAGCGAGAACGAGTTCCGCGATGTAAAATCGAGCCCGTTCTTCGGTAAATCGTGTCTCCTTTTGCAGGTGCCAAAACAGCTCGCCGCCGCTCTTGAAGTCGGTAACGAGGTATAGGTCCGTGTCCGTCTGGAAGCTAAACTTCAAACCCACAAGGAACGGTGACTCCAGAGAGCGTTGAAGTATCTTGCGTTCTCCAATTGTATGTGCCACCTCTTTCTTGGCAATGATCTCCTTCTTTGAAAGTATTTTCATGGCATATATGCGCTTCGTGTCCTTCTTTCGGACTTGAAAGACCTTGCCAAAGGTGCCGCGTCCAATGAGCTTGAGAAACTCGAAGTCGCGTGGAGCGAGCGCTCGTTTGGTCTACCACGTGGAGATTATGGGGTTAGCATCGTCGTCAAGGACCACGACTGTGCGAAGAAGAGGTGGAGAACGTGACAGAGGGTGGGAAGGAACGAGGCGCGTCACTGCGTACCTTGAATTGCTCGAATGTAATTTGTACACGCATCTCCCCGCTTATGGTCTCGTTTTCGAACGGCCGGAGCCTACGTTGATGATGTGAGTAAGACGGAGGATGGGGATGGGTAGCTGACAGGGAACGGACTACATACTTGAACCATTGGTCGACAGTGTGGTCGTGGATCAATATGGGTTTGATCTGGAGGGTCCCAAGGAAAAAATGGCCGGAGACACGATCATAAACATTAAAAGTGATTAAGGACTCTTCGGAAGTGACATCGCTGTAGATGGAGTCAGAGATCAGAGATAATCGATCAGCTTACAGCACCTACAAGGACACCTCGTGTTTCCACACAGGATTGTGTGCTGACATACGTCCAAAGAGCCCTTGAGTGGAAGGATGTGTGGGGGACGGTACTTTGCTGGAAGATGATAGAGAGGATGAGGGCGATGTATTCGTGCTCGACTTCCCAGGCGGTCGCGATACACCGATGACATTGAGCGCAGTTAGGACGTTCAAGGAAGACGTTCTTGATAGAGCTGTGGCAGTCCCTTTCACTTCCTTGTCTGTTTCCTCTGTAGGATCGCGACTGACGAATTCGTTCTGCTCAAACAGGACCACCACGTATGGGCGTGCGTGCATAGAAGATACGTTGAGGCTGCGTGCAGATATGAGTTTGACATGGATCTGCCCCTTGGATGTCGAAGATGGAGCAGGCGGTTGTGCTATATGCGCAGCACCGATAGTTGTACTTGAGGACGTCCTGGCCGAGGTGGACGATGACGATGGTGCACTGCATTTGTTTTCCATAGAGTCAGAAGGGTGTGGAGATTTTTTGACGTTGCGCATGGAAAAATCTGGTGCATGTAGGGATATTTGTGTAGTAGGAATGCGAGCAATAAAAGGTCCGGGTTGAGGCGTTATGGGGCCTGGCGGCGTAACATCGGCTTGCACCGGGATCACTGCCGGAGTCGTCGCCAGTAGGTGGTGGTGGACGGAGTCAGAAGTGGAGGACGAGGTCCGTATCTGTGAACTACCAGGTGGTGGTTCCTGAGAGCCGCGCGATGAAGACGACAAAGTGGCGTTTGCGGCCTCCGGGACATCGAAGGGATTTGGGCGCTCGCGGCCATCGGCGCTGGCCCGGGGGGTGAGCTGCTCGAGCACAGACGGCCACAGTTTAATCATCGCCTTGGAAAGGGGAAAAAACGATAGCGAGGACAGTGACGAGGAAGAGGATGGAGGTGCTGGTTGTACAGCAACAGTCTGCGCAACTGACATTTCTGAGTGCGGAACGGCGGGAGCAACCATCATCGCTTCTCCGTCATCCGCAATAAGGTGCGAGCTCGAAAAAACGAGGCCCACGTATCTTGCGGCAGTCGCATATTATACGTACAAGCGCACAGACCCACTTTATTTTATTTTTCCGCACCGGACTGACTACACACCCGTGTCTGAGGACCCAGACTGGACAGCCTCCAAGTATGACCTGGCCCATCGGAGGAACGCCATCCCTCCACCCACCACTCCGCCGAGACACAAAGCTTGGCGACCCGAATGCCACGGAAGCCGGTCTAGAAAGGTCCGGACAAGTACAGCAATGGTCGGTGTTAGCATCGTGCATTGAAGGCACCGAGGCAACTTACACACAAGCGCAAAAATGCTTGCCGTCCCTACGCCGGCCCCCAATTCTCTTGCCTCGGCCCACGGCTGTCCGCATCGTTCCAACCCGTCCTCGATCCCTACCCAAACCAGTGCAGTGACTCCTAATTTCATAGCATTCAGGCCACCTTCTTGCAGTCCTGCAGCCATTCGCCGGTAGTTTTTGGTTTTATTGTAGAAATACCACCCCTGGATCGTTGTAGGTGGTCGGTGCGCATTCTCAGCCAAGAACCGCAGTGATGCCCGACGGGAGCCTCGGACTGCACCAATCAGTGTACCCATGATGGCAGCTGAAACTGGGAGAACAAAATAACGGGAGTGTAGGATCGGCGTCACATCATATGGCACCTCTGAGCGCACTTCATCGTTAGCAGTCATCTTGAATGAAGTCGCGATTCAAAGGAAGAAAAGCGGGAGACGAAGTTTTTGTGAGAGTAGTGAATGCCAAGAGTCGAATGTTAATGAATGACGGCTGGTCGCTGTCGTACTCGGTGGAACATTTCGGTCACTAAGTCGAGGTTTGCATGTTGGAAGTAAACAGTACACATACACAATTGACCATAATAACCACAATGGGAAGAAGGAGCGACATTTTGTCTTCTTCATCAACCCTCTGGTCTGTCTACGAGAGATACTGCTCGTAGCGCCCTAAAGACGAGCCTTTATGCCCGCTTTCTGCATGATAACCGCCTCTTTCTTGCTAAATTCCACTGCACGCTTGCGCAACTCTGGCGCTCGCTTCAGTTCCCTTTGACCAACCTGCTGAATATGGACCTGGGGAAGCGAGGCACTAATCAACAATCCTGCACGTGTCAACCAGGTAATGTACTTACTGCATCGGGGCCCTAAGAAGAGAAAGTCGCGTCAGCCATGGATAATAAGAGAGGTAAATAAACATTCACATCAGCTAACCGCAGTGTTCGCAGCTGCGCATACACGCTCGCTAGCTCTTGATCTTGGCTCAGCCCTTCCGCTCCAAATGCTTGCATCGCGCGATCTACAACGTTGCACGCCATTTTGGGAACCACAAACTAAAAGTCGTATTTCAAGACTCGGCGTTAGCATCACGGACCGTTGACTGAATTGGAATGCATGCACCTTGGCGATACCAATTTCTTTCAGTGCACCTTTGGCCTTGTATTTATCGATCTGTAACACTTCTTAGCCCGTGAACAGTGCTACACTGCTTGTCCGAGAACATGCCTGAAAAGCGGCACTGAGAACGAGCAATCGCGCCGCCTCAATCTCTGCTCTGGACTTGGCAATCTCAGCTATGACAGTGCCTAAATGATCATCTCAGTCCAATGATTTCCGCTTGATTTCCGATGCATTCACCATGCTCGTAGAGGAATTTGCCGAACGTCTTGCGCGAAGGATCCGTCACCCGTTGGATCATCAAGTCAAGTGCTCTCGAAGCTGCACCGATGGAGCGCATGCAGTGATGGATGCGTCCAGGACTGCCAAGGCGGTTAGCGAAGTCTGCGTAAAATAGCCAAAGAGGATACAAACCCGAGACGTCCTTGAATGATCTAAGATGATATGTTTTCACGTTGATTCAACAACACGGGAGGTATGTCCTACCTCGAATCCCCTGCCCCATCCAAGTACTAGGTTGCTCAAGGGAACTCTCACATTCTCATAAATCACTTCGCAGTGACCTTCCGGTGCGTCATCATACCCGAATACTTCCATCGGACGCACAACCCGAACACCAGGGGCATCTGCAGGAACAATGACGACACTTTGCTGTTTGTATCCGTCTGGGTTTCCTGGGTCGCTCTTGCCCATTACAAGGTGTAATTTCGTACGGGGATCACCGGCACCGGATATCCACCTAAGGAACGAAAAGGCCGGATCGGCACGATGAGAAGCCGACAACAAGATAAAAATGTTTGGCAACCATTTGTGTCCATTAATCACAATTTCGTTGCCTTCTTGTCGGATGGAAGTTTTGATGTTACGTGCGTCCGAGGACGCCACTGCATGCTACGCGTCAGTATATATAACACATGGTACACCAAGATGAAGCCGCATGCCGAATCGTTCTGTCATTGCGAAAGCGGAGCGAATTTCCCCATTTAGCAGTGGTGTAAGCCATTCCTTGTGCTGTTCGGGGGACCCGTACCGAGCGAGGACCTCTGAAGGGCCTCAGCAAGCATTCACGGAGGGGGCGGAACGGTGTACCCATGTTACCCGTATCTGGAGCAGAACAGTTGACTGCCTCAGACGCCATATGTCCTCCTCGTCCAATTACCTCTGCCATAACAGCGTACTATTGTCCATGTCAACAGTTGATCAAGAGTTTACTACGAATCGATGATCACACCTCGAGGTTCGAGAGTGGAACGCCATGTCGAGGATAATGTGCCTTGCTGAGGAAAAGATTCCAAAGCCCGAGCTTGCGCGCCTTCACCTTCAATTCCTCGATAATCGGCACAACAGTCTTCCACCGTTGTATTGGGTCTTTGGGTATTTGTGCATGATAAAGCTTGGCGGAAGGGTAAACCTCATCCTTCCCGACGTATTAGAGAGCCACCAGCACAAAAAGTATCCACTGTCTATACCTGGAGGAAAGCAACGAGTTTAGTTAGGGTCTCCTTCCCATATGGTGTGAGTTTATCTTCGATCTTTAAACTGTCAACCTGAGGCTGAGTACACACGAACGTGACACGTACGAGGTTCCAAGACGCTTCAGATGTAAGCTCGACTACTGGGTGGTTTACCATGGCGCTCCGTGGATCTCCGCTAAGCAACTGCTCAAATATAACCAACGAAAGAACTCCCAGGAGCCGGTTACTGGCAATTCCCGGTGCTGAGCGCTGAGTACTATGTATTCCTGACAATCAGGTCAATGTTACTATGGAACAGTTGCCTTCATTAATTCGATTCGTGAGGAGCATAACTAGCTACGAGACTTGGAGTACAGCGTCAAAAAATCCAAGCAGTATCGCATGACACAACGAAAAAGCGGTGCCAAAATTAATGTGTTAGGTATGTTGCCCAGTAAGTAAAGCAACTACAGTATGCGGGTCAGAATTGTCGTCAGCGACGAGTATGGATACATGGTCACGAACGAATGAGAAAAAGAGCTTAGAAGGATCGCGCATACAGGGTTCAGACAATACAACAGCGAGCAAGCGGGCGCGCCTCGACACACGGGGGATGTGCTTACGGGTGGGATCGCGATGGAGATTGACGCCCTTCGTGAAGGTCTGAGGGAGATTCACCAAAGGTAAAGGGAAGTTCGGGGTCAATTCCAAACGCGCCGGCATCGAATGTTTGCCAGAGGGAATCTTGGTCACCTGCCGAGTATCCATTCGTATTATAGTTTCGAATGTAATCCAGCCCCAAGAACGGCAGTCCCGGGGCGGGGAACGAAGAGGTTGGTGGTGTGGTTGAAAGATGAGTATACCCGACATCCGAGGAGCTGCTATACCAGGTTGGATCGATGCTGGATGACGAATGCTCGTATGTGGTGTATGGCAGCGAGCTGGGTTGCGATCCGGAAGCATAAATGTCGACGCCACGATGATCCCCTGGGCCACCATCCCATTGGTGACTACCGGTAGATGCAAGAGGGCTATGATGCATCCCGTAGTCTTGAGGCGAAGGGACATGGAGTGGGGAGAGAGGTGGGCCTGTATAATTGTACGGGGATGTACCCGCCAGACGGGGACTTCCCTCCTGCTGCTGAGTGGCTTCCATGGTGGACATGCATGGCGAGGGCAAATTAACGGACGCTGGGGAACTGTGAGGGCTAGATTTTCCACAAATCGACTGTGGGCTGGAAAATACTCCAGGATAAGACAGGCTCGAAGCACCGATGCCTTCACTCTCGTCATGCCCCCTCTTGCGAGACGTCGACCGGTTGCGTTGTGCTACAGTCCACGGTAAGTCAGCAAGCATCACTACCAAGTGTATATCTTCCTTACAATCTACACGATAAGGTGACGAGACAAGGGGCCGACGCGTAGGATTTGGGTCTCGTGAGCGGCTGATTCTCCTTGGTTTCATCTTTAACGGTCGGTTCATGGTCGGCACCTGTCCCGAGGAAGAAACAAGCGATCGCCTGGATTCCAATGCTGTCGGCGCGATGTTTTGAGTCACGGTAATTCCAGAAGCGTTATTGGTAGTTCTCCTTATAGCCTCGTCTGCGGTGCTCGTCAACTCGGCGAGCAGCTCCTTGCATTTACGAGCACCTGGCCAATGGCCTTCCCACGACTCTATGATTGGGAGACAGCTTTTAGCTTCATCCATTGCGGTAGCTGCGGCCTTCATATCCGGGGAATGCATGGCATACAGAAGGATAACAACAGCGGAACTGAAAAGATGCTGGATGAAAAAAGCAAGATGATGCGAGGTTGGCACGACATTATTGATCGAAGGTGCAAGACGGATGCATGAACGGGCAGATGCGACAGCCTTTGCAGTTGAACTGGGTACGACCGATTGGTCGCGCTTGACCGGTAGGAAATTGCGATGAAGGGTGGTGAGTACTGAATAGTAGTGGCTGCATAAGACGACAGTCATAGACATGTGCTTGTCGCTGGTGCTTGGATTCCTGAAAGAAGTGGGAAGATCTTCGAACCACCTAGTGAGTTCCAGATCAAGGGTCTCGACAGAGCGCTGTAACTCCACCCTCTTCTCGGGTTCGATTGTTTCTTTACAACTGTCGATGGCGTACACTTGTCGTAAGACCCGGCCAGCGATCTGATAAAGGGTCACTAAAGCGATGGTCCCCGACATTAGGGACGGAGGCTTTTGGGGCAGTTGAACGCCAGTGAAGTACTCGGGTAGCCATTCGTCGTCGACGTCCACTGGAAGTTCAACGTCGCAATCAGAGTCCTCTACACCAAGCGGGCGACCAAGTGCGAGTGCCAGCATGCGATCTAAACAGTACACGCTCCACCAGATTTTCCGCCGTCTCTCTTTCTCAATAGAAGATATGGATAATCGGCGCGGCGAACGCTGCAACTTCGTGAGCAACAACCGCGGGTTCTAAGGCCAACGCTTACATGCAGCCCTAAGTCTTGCGCACTGCGTACCGCTTGTCCTACGAGGAGCCATGCCTGGGGCAAGCAGTTGATAGAGCACAAGAATGAAGACATGAGAATAAAAGTTTGGACGTGAGACACCTGAATCGATGCATGGCTGATGTAGTGCAGAATCAAGGCCCTGACAGAAGCAGCAAAATCAGTGCTGACAAGTAGGTGACCATACTCCGTGCGAGCTTACCTCTCGTAGTAGACCATGCCTATCCCACCATCGTCTAGGCGATCGCTTGTTAAACGTGGGTCATTGACCAGTCGAGCGGCGCAAGCGAAAACAGCAAAGACGGTGGAAATGAATGGAGCCTCGACTTGGACGAAGGCCGCGTCGCTCCTCCTTGCCATGAGACGCTTGTATCTGACCATGAACGAGGGCTTATCAAAAATAGGCATCAAGAAGTGGAGGCGCTCAAAATACGCATCGATCTGATGCATGATCATAATTAGTAGTGGTCGGCCTAAACGATGTCTCACGTGCTTACCAACTTGTCACACAAGTCTTCATCAGGGTATTCGACTTCGTCCGCACGGGGAAGGGCATGTATCTTCCCGAAGAAGACTGATGCTGGGAAATACAGTTTATTCGCGCTAGACCCAGGCGCCCGTGGGTCCTCTTCCATCGGAGAGACACGATGGAGGGGGTTCGTCGTCAGGGCACGGAAAGACTGGATCAATGACATTGTGGAGGAGCCACCTATCCAACGAAGATGGCCGTGTTCGTCCAAGGCAAGCTGACCAAAAGATTCGGAGACATCGTCTTCCATCTTCACGGAGGAAGACTCGGGTGAAGAGCTGTCGTCCGTGCAGGTATCTGCGGCGGCCTTTGATGACATGGCCTGGAGAACTATTGATGCCGGAGGTAGATTGCCATCCCCAGCCGTTCCAGTTGCGGAGAACGGGCCGAGTGTGGATGAAACACCCAAGGATGGCCCAAGCTGCTCAAGGACAGGCGTTATTTGAGAAAAGAGGGATTCCATGTGGAGTAGACGTGCTTCGAGTTCTTGGACATAGCTGGGGAAAGGTGAGGGTGTTAGGTAGGCACGAGGTGGGATGGCGACGTACTGTCTGCTCAAGGCGGCCCTGTCCTTGGTCTGCAGCCAGGTACACTGGGATCCGGACGATTGACATTGCGCACAAGTAGGCTCACAGCCATCGCACTTGATTTTCTTGCGTCTGTCGACGATTTGGTCAGAGAACGTGTTGGAGACGGGTGGCACCGAAGCGAGGGCGGGATGTGGCACGAACCTGCAGCTTTCGCATGCGCGCCAGACTCTCCTGCGCTGGAGCTGGACTGGCTTTGTGCCAGCCTCGGCGGGTATGGAGCCGTCCTCGATGCGTTTCTTCTTTGACTGGTGGGTCATGGGATACAAGTCTTCGGAATAAAAGGTGTGTTGTGGACGAGGATAGTGACTGTGGGGTCTGACGCTGTCCAGATATCGTCGGACAGCTGTCGGGTCGGCCCGATTGAGGGACCAGGGATGACTAAGCCAGTCCATCTCACTCGGCTGCACAGCCATCTTCGTCAGTCCTCCTCGTGCAGCAACCAGTACACAATGCCGGCCTACCGTGTTCTGCTTGTCCTCGCCCCTGCACAGCGAATCGAGCGGAAAGGTATGTGTGAGGTACACGCAGTCAGATTTCTCTTTTACCCTGTCTTTTTATAAGAACGAGTTCGGAAATGAACCTCATTCCTGTGACCTCCACCATATCAGCAAATGTCTTCCGGACAACCCCTTCACCCGAATCCGTTGAACAGTGCCCGATATGCGGCATCATAGCCACCGACTGAATACCTAACTCCCATCTCGCCAGCTTTCCAAGCGAGTAAAGGCATTGCCCGTTTGACTAATTGCCTCGCTTTTCTCTCGCCCTTGGAGTGACTGCCAAGCCACATCCCCCTCGATTGGGCTGGTGGTGCCAAAGAACGCGTCAGCCGTGCCTATTCAAGTAACCGCTGCGCCTCGTATGTTCTTCCGCGATGGAATCCCGGCAACATACTTCGATTGTGGTCACATAACTTACTTCACCTCCTCATTATTAAGGAACACTCTGTGCTATTCAAATCTGTTTTTTTTTGTTCTAGCGCTGGAACAAGTCATGCGGTAACATTAATTCCATGGAAACATTTTTTCATATTAGGACCGGAAGACAATCCTCCCCGGAGACAAATAATCCTTTTTGACACGACATGTTTAATCCTGGCGCAGTCTTTGGGCATCAGCTGATCCACCGCACGTGTAGAACAATGGAAGTTGAGGTTACGATGGTGAAAAAGGGGAAATGACTGTTCACCATCACCTCTAGGCTCTAAAATGGTCAAATTCCTAAGCTCCACTGGGAATTATTCAAGGTCCTATCACGCTAACGACTCCTGATCACCAGGGTCTTCCATTTAGTGACCTAACTCTGTCGAGTTCGAGAGCTAACAAGCTGCGTCAGAATTTCCGCCGACGCTTCGTTCGAGATCCCTTGATTTACATCAAGTAACCCGTGGTCATTGCCCGGTCGACCCTCGAAAACAGGGGACTGGTCAAGTCGTGCCCAACGGTCTCGGAATCTGTACGACACCAAGAATACGTGTGTGCGCGCAAATCGTATCAGAAGCATCAAGATGACGAACGCTCGTCGCAGAATTGGGAGTGCATCCATTCTCTCCTAACACTTCTCTGCGCCCTCCGCTAAGTGTGTGTCACACCAAACGTCCTTGCCGCCAGTGGACATCACCGTTGCCCTCTATGCTATTGGCCACGTATCCATTTGGACGAATCCCTCCACAAGTCCAGATACGAACCCTGCCCGTTGGCCCTGGACGCTTCAGCTTTGGTGACACACCTACTTTGGCATGATGCCTGCCTCAGTAGAGTCGTGCAAGTTTGCTGCACGATTGGACCTCCTCTGTACTCACAAATCGTTGAATAGAACCGTCCGGGTGCACCAGAAACCCACCTGCACCACCACCTGCGCTATTCGAGTGGGCATCTAACAGTCGTCCTGTACTAGTCACAGACATGGTCTAGTTGTAATCATGCTACAACAACGGAGCCAGTTATTTATCACAAAAGACTCAATAACAGAGCGGGGAACGCCATGCATGTGTTTATGATGCATCCGTAACTGCTATCTTTCTGTGATGACTGCACTCGAGATAGATTGTGGGCAGCTCCCATCATACACATTCCACACAAGGCGACAATAATTATGAAGGACAGGCCGAAACTGTGCATACAAGCTAGTTCTTATTGATACCTTGTTCTCCTCTATCATAATCCTATCAAACTACAGTAAGAAGCATGGAGTCGCTACTTTTAGTCAAAAACCTTAATTTGCTATCTTCGTCGTGATTGTATCTTCTTGTATCCTAGTTACGGCGCGATTCGCAAAGGTGTCTTGTGTGCTGTAATACCCCAGAGTGTGGTAGCATGCTGTTAGGTCTTCCACGCGAGGCGGTATGAGTGCATTGCACACGAAACACGTTGTCCGGGCGCTGCGCACGTCCCTGGAGCCGGAACGAGATGAGAGCTCATGCGGGATCTGTTGGGCACACGAGGGCACTTGTGGAGTCCTATGAGACTGGATATTGATTCGTTGTCATGCTTGACAAGCGGACGCTCATGACTGAGGTGACAGTGGCAAGTTTCGATGGCTGTGGCTCAGTTGTAAGAAACCGTACGAGATAAAGCTTACATGATTTGGAGCGAGCAGGTGGTCCAGGCGCCGTTCTCGAAGCTCGGAAGCGAAGGTCGTGCACGAGGTCTTGTTGCAAAAGAGGATGGAGGTTTCAGTGGGCGGCTCTGCAACCGAGCCAACAATGGTAACTTTGTGATCCATCACCATCGGTACCGTAAGTATAATGATGCCCGTTCACGTATTGAAATTGACCTCGACCGTCACGCGGTACACGGAGGTTTTGAACGCAAGGTTCCTGATACCACAGGGTGTGCATTCCCATATGGGTAACATGCCAGATTCTGCCTTATCGACCAGTGGTGACGAAGTTTGGCGATATTGGTGCAGAGCTGATCCATGGAGGCCTGATCAAGGAGGGAATCAATTTGTGGTGTGTTCACCAAGTTGTGTATCCTTGTTTGCCATGGCGTGTGGCGTGGTCTGAACCCCCAGCCAAGGCAAACTTTTGATTCGCAGGTTGGCAAGTAGGACTTGCAATGGCGGACACCGACGTGACACAAGCAGCGCTGAACGGGGGTACCGATCCTGCCATCGACGACAGTGAGGAAACTGAGTCAAAGGTACTCTAGTTCCCTTCGTTGCAGCCAATAGTTCTCAATTATCCTCACAGGAAATTCAGCTGATGAAACAACGTGTAGAGGAGATGGAAAGGGAGGCGAAAAAGCTGCGTGAACTGCAAGCTGCAGCAGAGTCACAAAGTGCCGCGGACGGTGCTGCAACAGATCAGGGTGTTCCAATGGAAACTGAAGAAGATAAGGCCGTTGCGGACAGTCGGAGTGTCTTTGTTGGAAACGTGGGTTTGGTCACCTGGTGTTGCTTTCCACTTCTTCCGTCACTCAAATGGCCGTCGCCAGGTTGATTACGGTGCAACCCCAGAAGAGATTCAGGGACATTTCCAGGCTTGTGGGACTATCAACCGAGTGACCATCCTCTGCGACAAATTCACGGGTCACCCTAAAGGGTGTGTGACCTCTTTTTGGGGCTTCTTGGCCATTGGCAAACAATTTCCGCTTCAGATTTGCTTATGTTGAATTCGCCGAGGCGGACTTCATAGATGCTGCTTTGGCAATGGACAATTCACTGTTCCGTGGACGACTAATAAAAGTAAGCACTGTATATCATAGGAAGGTGGAAAACATGTAACAAAAATGACCAGGTAACAGCCAAACGTACTAATATTCCCGGCTTCAATCGAGGTCGGGGTCGAGGAGTGTACAGGGGCGGATATCGAGGTGGATATCGGGGTGGCAGCTACGGGTACAACCCCTATCGTGCTCGCGGGAGGTGAGTCGTTGCCAACTGCCATGCGGATTACTCTTACCCGGAGGTTTCCAGAGGGCGGGGACGTGGGTACTAATTCAAAAACCGAGCAGCGAGGCGACCTGACACGTTTGGCCCTGCTAATGCTGCATCTCTCTACTCCCGTGCAATTCCAGTGGTTGCCACCGTAATACGTTTGAGACAGTTTCTGCTATGTATTCCTTGCTTTGAATTATAAAGCTATACATAATGAACACCTGTGACAATGTCCGTCTGGACTCTGCAGATAGCGTTTACCGAGCGTGCTTTCCAAGTTTGGCAGTGGGTGTTGCTTCATCCGAGCCGTCACAACGATGGTCATGGCCTTTAGAATATGCAGGCCCGTGGCGAGGAGGTTGCTGTCCTCCAGCGCAGCACCTGCTAGCTATACGTTTTCTAAAACTGCCATCCTTCCTCCCCCGTTTCCAACTCCCTCGGACCAGCGCGATGCTCTCCGGAAAGGCAAAGGTCTCATGACTTTTTTGCGTCAAAGTCTGCCAGAGCCCAAAAAACGGGAATGGCTCGCAACCTTGTTCTCCCGGAGGCATCCTGACCGACTTCTTCCCGGCTCCGTGCTCACTGTCACGACCGAACACGCTCCTGGTATTTTCTCTGGAGTGCTCATATCAGTCAGGAGGCGCGGCCCAGACACCTCGTTCGTTCTGCGCAACGTCGTCCAGCGAACCGGCATTGAAATGCAATTCTTTGTCAACTCTCCGCATTTGAAGGACATCAAGGTCAGACAGAGGGCGGGTGAGCGCAAGGGAACGAAACAGCGGCGAGCGAAGCTGTTCTTCCTTCGAGATGCGCCAGACAAGATGACAGACATTTCGTCGGGCGTGGGCAGGTCATGAGCTCGTACGTCTCGGATGTCTTTGGATGGTTCACATGCGTACTCAGCCATCTTACAGCTCTGCTACTGCTTGGTGACTGGGGCAGTTGGTTGAAGCTACATTAGAGAGTACAGTTAGGATAGACGGTGAATATACGGGCACGAGATCTCAATACTGGGCGTTACAGTAATTAGCTAGCTGCCAAAAAGGGACGAGTATGGCATGCCTACCTTGCAGCTTATCCACCACAGCAAACTTCGGTCTGCCTCACCGTCGCAGCCATGCCTCGAAAAAACTATTCACTTCGCAATCTTACCCTGTCCCCAAAGCGCTCGTCCTCTCCTAGTCCACCATCACCCACGTTCTCAGACGTAACACACGCCTCTGCCATCAACTTTGGCGTCAATGGCCCAGAGAAGATCATTACTCGGGCAAACCTCAAAGTAAGCCTGCAGGCTTATGACGAGGTATGTATGCAGTGCCTTTCTTTTCCGCTACGTACGCATTCTTATGCACCGGTCTTAGCTTATGAGCTGCAGTGCGAGTTACCGCGCAGCACTACTCCACATGTCCAAAGCGACCGCAGCGTTCGCCGATTCGTTGGAGAAGTGTTCAGGGTGCGTTGGATATTCCCATTGTCAGAAGAAAAACAAACCTGGATATACCACAGTTTGAAAGGCCCATCGTACGAAGCGGGTACTAGGCTCCAAGCAGCTTCAGGACTGCATCACCTCATTGGCAACCACTGGCACGTATTGGTTCGTCGTGTCCTTTGTAACCTTGTATCAGCACATTTGACCTTGTCCTCAGGCGGAATCGCTCGACAAGAGTTTTGAGAAACCTTTGCGTCAGCACTTGGATACTTACAAAACTATAGTACATGTACGCCATCGTATTCGGCCGTCCGATGGTCTCATTAATGTTCCACAGGAACGCTCTGCTTCATATGAGAAAGCACTCCGGGAGAAGAGTGAAATTATCCGTCAGACAGAAGCGAGCAACATGAACAAGAAGCAGAGGAGTACGTTGCTTTCCATAGCTCAAGAACTTCGTTGACGTCTTCCAGACCTCCAGAGCTTCCGAGAAGCACTGTCCGTTCTACAGCGACAGGTCGATGAACTCGATGACCTAAAGGGCCAGCATTATCGCGAAATCATGGAGCACGAGGAAGAGGTCTGGAATGTAGTGCAAGCAAAAGTATGTTCATGAGCGTGGAGTGTGCCTGTCTCTGACCCTTTTTCCAGGTTTGTGTTGCAGTACGTTCTACCATGGACGTGTTTGATAGGTTCACTGCGAAAGCGTACGTATCATGTGCTATCGGACGCTGTAATGTCTTTCTATCTCATCCTTCCATTTTTTCAGCTCCGACCCTATTTTGGAGCCCATGCTCCAGTCCGTCCCAGATCCATTCGACTCGTACGGACCACCCCAGGCGGAAGATCGGATATTCACCATTCTCCCACCACTCGCCGTCATTGCCAACGCACCATCTCCCTCTCCAAGTCCGCTAGCAAATACACCACCCTCCAGTAGTCCACCACCCGACGTCCTCGATCACTCGTGGGCTCCCACTGGCAACCTTTTTTCCAACTCATCCTCGGAGTGGAGTGACGTCTCATCACCTTCTACCTCCCCCCGGTCAGCATCACCTTCTGCGACTATCAAGCGTCGCCAATCTCATCCCCCTTCGACGAGTCATCATCCACGCAAGTCAGATTCAAAGCTCCGCAGTGTTCTGGCAATCATCGATGAATCTCATGTCGTACACACGATCGAAAATTCAGAAGCAGGTAGACCAGAACCCAGACCAGCTTCGTCCTCCGATGTGAACGGTGGCATTCTGCCACCTTCTGAACAAGAGGAATGGGGTGCTTTCGGGTATGGCGCTGAACCCCCATGTACGGATACAAGTCGGGGGGATGAAACGCCACGTCGTTCAACTTCATTGGTCGCCGCTTTACATACCCCTTCGTATGACCATGATCACACAATTGAGCCTGGCCCCGCTCCGGACACCCGGTCAGATTGTACCATACTCTTGGATTCGGGTCGGCACGAATCAGCTTGAGGCCACCTTCTTGTTTTGGTTCTCTTGGATTGTTCGTTGGCTGAGTAAGGATGGAAGTGGACAGCATTGACAGCATATGATATGATATTATGACCTACGTCTAGGCCCTTAAACTGGAAATGGTGAAAATATATATATTGTAATGTACTAGCAAGGCCACCACCCAGCGGAAAGTTGCAACGTGGAGAGAACGCACGAGATGAAGTGGGTGACCATATTCCTGTACATCCTGTATTTTCGTGAGCAAGTGTCTTTCATGGACCTTATTGAGGATACTGTATTGGATTGGCCCGATACTCGGAAGGTACGAGCGATAACGAGGTATATCCAATGGTTCAGTACCGTCCATTCTGGACATTCATTCAATGACGAACAGACAATGCACGCCAGTGGGCTTGCTTGCGTTCTAATTCCCCTGTTTCATCCCTCTTCATTCGATGACTTCATACCGCTAGGTTTACATCGCCCCACAAGTACTTTTAATTGTCGGCCAAGATATGACAGCTACAATGATGCCAAGGAATAAGCAAGGTACACCGTTCCGAGCGCTGCATTCCAGCTTGTTTGTGTCGTCCATGGTTCAAGTATGGATACCTTGGATACCGTATTGAGTTAGGACGTCCCTGGCGACGGTCGCTGGACTCTTGAAGAGAGGATCAGTGCCAGCACTAGTTTTTGGGAAGGCGATCACATCGCGGATCGACTGTGTGTTGCAAAGAATGGACATCAACCGATCAAACCCTAAATGGGATGCACGTTGGCACGGTCAGCTAAATTCCCAGCGGAGGTGCCTACACCCACCGAGCGCGATTCCGCCATGCGGAGGAGCGCCACATTCGAGAGCTTGCAAAAGGTGGTCGAAAGTGGCTTTTTCTGATTCATCAAGCTATTTTGGGACGTCACGAGGTGCGGTAACCGAGCCACCGGTCTTACCTGGAGAACGTGAGAAAATACATGCTCCTGCATGGCAGCATCGTGCACCCTGACCGAGCCTCCTCCGATTTCGGTACCATTCAGCACGAGATCGTAATGCTGTCCTCGAACCTGAGGAATCGGGAATCAACTCAGGGACCAGGGCCACTGCCGAGAAATTTGTGCGCAAACCTGGTCGACGCGACCATCATACATAGCCTTGGTATCTTGCCACATGGGAGCGGTGAACGGATGATGGGTGCTAGTCCATCTACCACGCGCCAAAAAGTCCTTGTCTGGATCCGACCTAGTGAAAAGGGGGAACTCAGTCACCCATAAAAAGTGTGGATAAGGCGGAGGAACGTAATCCCCTGAAACGAGATCAGGCGATCGCAAGACAACAGAGATAACGTCAGACACACCGAGGTTCTGCGCTGACTCGGATAGTTGTGTTCGTATTCGACCTAATGGCGTGGATCCACCCTGTGTACGTGAGAACAGTGGAACAAGCCGGTGGAAGCCACGCTTACCTCTGGAACTGCACGACGCCTAGATACATATAACGTGTCGCCCACGCTGATTCTCAGCACGTCGTTCAGGGTGGTATGGTGCTCAGGGCCAACTGCGGAGGAGATGAACTCGTGCTCGCACAACCAGGTCAGTAAATTGCTACTGGTGACCTCGATGCGATTCTGTATGGCAGTGTGTGGACGATGAACTTGGCTACTCTCGTTTCGGGACGTACAACAGTGGGCTCGTCGGTTAGCCGATATTGTTCATTTGCGCGGACAAAAGGGTGGTTCTCGGAACGTCGGACGATCAGTGTCTCGAGCGTTTGTCCGAGATTTGCAAGTGATGCCTGATGGTGATGAGGAAGTAGTGGAGTGATATTCTCAATCTTGGATTGAACGCGTTTAGTTCCACAGTGAAGAGGGACAAGGATTGTAGCACCTCCATGGCAAAGCGAGTGTCAGGTTTATCCGAGCCATACTGAGAGTGACCGATATGAAGACAAGCACGCAGATCTGAATTGAGCTAGCTTACACGTGCCATCGCTTCCGCAAAAGTCATGACTTTGAACGAAGTTGGGAGGGAGATGCCCTCGACCTGCTGCCATATCTTTCCGATCAGCGACTCGATTACGGCGCGAACCTCGTGGCCGCCTATTCGCCAACCATCGTTGTGAGAGTTTTGGGGCGGACCCCAGGAAACGTAGGCCATTTCGAGATCGATTTGGGTAAATTCGGGTTGTCTGTCCTTGCGGCCGTCCTCATCACGGAAACACTTGGCGAATTGGAAATATTTATCGATCGCACCAGAGCAGATGAGAAGTTGTTTCGGTTGTTGGGGCGACTGTGGGAGTGAGTAAAAAAGGGAGGTATCGTTGATGCTACCTTGGGAGGCAGATCTGCCGACCCTGCTTGGAACGAGGAACTCTCTGGCGCCCTCGGGGGAAGATCTGAGGAGGAGAGGAGTCTCGACTTCGAGAAAGCCTGGACCGTCAAGCAAGCTAGATTGAGTTCAAGATGCACCGGTGAGAGGACGCACCGTCGGCATGGAGAGACTCGCGGACGAGACGGGAGACATGGCTTCGCTGTCTGATGTTCTGTGCCAGTGCGCTCCTGCGGAGATCAAGATGCCGGAAGCGGGCCCTAAGCTCGTCGTTGACCTGTGGGCGGGAACTCAACGACTGCCGGAACGGATGCGTGCAAGGAGACCGACCGGTGTACGATCGTCGGAGGGATAGAAAGGCAGAGCAGGGGAGGCAGGATTGAGGACGGTGAAGGAGTCGACTTGAACCTCGATCTCTCCGGTGCCAGACTTTGGACGTGTGAGGGGACGGGCAAGAAGACGACAAGGAGGAGCAACTGACTGAGCGACGGTCTTTCTTGGGCCGCTCGGACACGCGGCCCTGGATCAAGACGGACGATTCGACGGGGACGTCTGAGAGAGATGGGAGATCGGCATGGTCGTGTGGGTTCCGACGGACGACGAGCTGTGTAGTTCCAAAGGAATCCTTGATGGGGAAGAAGGAGAGCACGTTTGAGATTTTGCTTGATTTGGCGAGGTCGTTAGCTGGAGCGTGGGGAGCAGATAAGGAAGGTACCGCTCGGGAAGGAGCCAGCCGGCGAGCACGACGCGGGCGCCGGCATGGGCGGGGGAGAGGCCACCGCAGGAGTGGGTGCGGGCGGGGTAGGGTGCTAGCGGGGTTCGGTCAGGGGGGGGAGGGGGAGGGGAGAGGGTGTGACTGACCAGAGAGAGGGGCGGTGTGGAGAGCGCGGTGGAGGAGCGCGCGGGTGGCGCGGATGATGGGCATGATGGAGGTTTGCCAGCAGAGACCGTTACGTTATGACCAACCCGACTGTGGCCGGACATATAAGACTGCTCCTCCTCCTCCTCCTCCTCCTCCTCCTCCCCCACCGATGTCCCTGCACGCACTCCCAGTCGAGCTCGTGCTCTCCATCTCCGAGCACCTCCCCTCCGACGCCCTCCCCGCCTTCGCCCGAACCTGCTCGAGCCTCTGCCCCGTCGTCCAGCGCGTCCTCTACCGCCATCTCTCCGCCTCTGCCTGGTCACGCAACCTCGACGTCGTGGCGCTTCTCGCGAGAAAACCCCACATCGCATCCCATGTTCGGTCCTTTTACATCGCCATAGACTCGGTCTCCCCTGTCTTCCGCCGCTTTTACAGCATCCTTGCCAAGGCCCTCCACAACATGTCTGAACTGCACTCACTCCACTTGCTTGTCGACTCCTCCCTCAGCTGGGTCCTGCGCGATGCCCGCACCGCCTATCCCAGCCTCGTCCATCTGACGTGCACCTTTTCCTTGGACCACAACGTCGTCCGTTTCCTCCAAAAGACACCGTCCCTCTTGGAGCTAGAGGTGGATTCTATTCCCACCGTGTTAGCGCGCACCCCTCCGATCCCTTCCCTCCCGGAGACATCTATACCACGTTTAGAACAGTTCGTTGGCTCTTCTCGCGCCGCAACGCTAATCGTACCTGGCCGACCCGTCAAGAGCATCCATCTCAACGGAACCAGCCTCGCAGAAGACGACATTCCCCTCCTCGCCCGCTCGACCGCACCCGTCCTCGTCTTGGGAGCCGTGACAAATTCGTCCCCGGTCGCGTTCCTGCACCTCCTCCACCGTCATCTCCCGCATCTTGCATACCTCCGTGTCATGTCCACCCAGAGTCTCTTTCAGCCACCCACCGCCGTATGTTCGCAGGCTAGTCCCACGCGCGAATTTCAAACTGACGCTTGCATAGGAGTTTTACGAACAGGTGGCCAACGTGCTCGGTTCGTTCTTGGAGCTCAACGCGTTCGAGCTGTCCGGGATGCACTGGGGCTCTCGACGAAAACGCGACGACGGATCCAAGCGGGTTTGGCAGTCATCACCCCTTTCGAATGCGACTCACCCGAGCGACGATTTCTTGTTTGGGACGGACATCTTCTTTGCATACTGATCGCCTGTACACATCTCTCGCGTCCGTGTGGTGTAAGAACAGCTTTTTATGATCGCCGTTGGAATGGTAGCAGTAATGTATACCCAATATTCCGAAAAGTACAACTTGTCTAATGTGGCACGCGATTCCTAAGCCAATTCCTCTACTGCCCGATGAACGAAAGAAGCAGCATCATAGCAAACCAGTGAACCTTCGTCGAGCTCGGCCAGACTGGAATTTCGTCCCCCAACAAAGCGTGCAGCAACGCCGACGTACTTGTTGCTACTATGGACGACCTCGAACTTGCGAAACTGCCAACCTCTGGCAAACTCGCCATCGATGGTGATGTTTTCCTTGACGACGTCGTACTGTATTCGGCGAAAGTCGAAACCGAGGCCGATGCCGAGGGCTTTTGTGTACGCTTCCTTGAGGGTCCATATCCAGTAAAAGCGGCGGATGGCCTCTGGCTCTGGCACGTCTGCGAGCAGGGTGGTCAGTTCGAGAGGGGTGAGCTAGAGTGCACAGATGAGCCGAGGACGCGAAGAGAGGGAGGGTGACGTGCCTGGCTGGAGACCGAGTCTACGAAGTCTGGAAAAGTAATGCGGGAGGGGACTTTGAGCTGCATGACGTCGACGCCGACGTTGTAGGCGGGTGGGCCGAGATCGCCTGTGCCAAAGGCCATCGCGACGACGCCCTCGTCGTGGGTGACGTTGAAACCGAGTGGGGGATCGAGGCCGGGGGTTGTCTTTCGGGGGGGAGGGGATGAGGGGCGGGCACCGGACGGGAGCAGATGTGACTCACGGAGTAGGGTTTGCCGGCGTCGGTCGTAGCAAACGCGATCGCATTGCGTGGGACGCCTCGTTTGCGGAGGAGCACGCGGGGGAGAAGCGAGCCGATCAAGGAGCCTTTGGCGAGGGGGTCAGCGTGTGACGGGCAGAAATAAAAAAGAGGCTGACGGCAGGCATCCTCGCGACGGTGGAAGCGGGCGATCTTTGCGCGGGCGGGCTGATCGAGGAGGGGCAGCGCGCAGTGGTAGAGCTGTCGGGGGTGAGAAGGGGGTCAGGCCAGCGGCGGGGACGGGCGTACGTCGTCGGGAAAGTCGGTCTTGTCGTAGATGATCGTCCAGACCTGCATCGTCGCAGTGGCAGAGAAGTTCCGCTCCGACTCCGATGTCCCCAACAGCCATCTCCTTTGTCTCCATCGGCCTCTTCATCATCGACGAATTCGCCTTTGCAGACAGCGACGGCACCCCCGTCCCCAGCCAGATCGGCGGCGGCGGCACATATGCCACCGTCGGCGCCCGCATCTGGTCCGTCCCTCCCCCACTCGTAGCACAGAGCCTGACTCCCCCCAGGCTCCCTCCGTCTAGCGTCGGCATGATCGTCGACAAGGGCAACGATTTCCCCCACCACGTCCACCAGAAGCTCGTCTCGTACGGGCACGACATCTGGCTCTTCCGCGAGCACACCGATCGCGAGACCACCCGTGCGCTCAATTCCTACCGCGGTGACCTCAGAAAGTCGCGCCGTATCTCTCGTCCGATCCACAACTCCTGACCGCGTGTCCGCAGCTTCGAGTACATCACCCCGCGCGTCAGGCTGTCCCCGCGGGATTTGCACGGAACTCGTCTCGCTCACCCCGCAACCCTGCATTTCATTTGCTCTCCCACCCGCGCCCTCCAAGTAATCTCCGAGGTAGATTGGAACCCTACCGTTATCTTTGAACCCATCCCCGTCAGTTCCCTCCTCTCCCCGCCCCTCATCCGCACACAATCCGTTCATTCAGGATAGATGCGTTCCCGAGGAGTTGCCCACCCTCATCACCGCCATGGCTTCCATCGACGTCCTAAGGTACACGTACAGCACATCTTCGCGTCTTCGATAGCTCATACCTATAGCCCAAATGCAGAAGAGGCGTTCGCTCTCCTTGACTTGACCTCGCCTGTCACGCGCGACGCCGTTCAATCTGCCGCACTCCGCTTCCTTGATTTCGGCGTGGGCCCATCTGGGAAAGGCTGTGTGATCATACGGAGTGCTGCTCTTGGAGCATGTGTCGCAACCCGCGAAAAGGGGTGCAGATGGGTCGATGCCTTCTGGACAGCTCAGGATACCTCCAACGTCGTAGACGTCACTGGTCAGTGCATCCGCATTCCCACCCCCATCCCGTCCCTGAAGAGACAGGTGCGTCAAGGTGCCGGAAATAGTTTTCTGGGGGGCCTTGCTGCTGGATTGGTATTGGAGAACGGCGACGTGTACCAAGGTATATCTATTTCTGGTGCCATTGGCCCTGCATCTCACCGTGCACCGCAGCTGCATTTTATGCATCCGTATCGGCCTCGTTTACGATCGAGCAGCCAGGGCTGCCGTCCTTGTCAGTGAATCCAGAGAGTGGAGTGGAAGAATGGAACAAGGATTCCCCTCGGAGAAGACTCGAAGCATTACGCCAACGCCAGAGTGGTCAAGAATGATGACGTAGTCGAACGTGTACAATATACATACCCTCTCCACCTTCACTCACTTTATGGTTGCTGCTGAGGTTGTGCAAACTTGGCCCGGCTCAGCGCGAACAGCTCCTCTTGTTTTGCTTGAAGCTCCTCCGGTGTCAGCCCAGAGTCCTTGATCTTGTCTGCCTTTTTCTCTCGGTCCTGTATGCAAAATAAGTACGCCCCTGACACGATGCACCACACGCACCTTTTGTTGCTGCTTGTGGTCTTTGAGAACGTCCTCCACCTCTGACGTAAACGAATCAAATCCGAGGCGCTACAAGCAGTCGGTGGCGAATTCGCTCGAGATAACCGCGAACCGTACCTTTAATGCACCAATGATGTGCTCCGGCGCTATCGTCTTTTTCGACTCTTGTTCACATATCTCATTTGCTTCTGACGAAATCAGATGAATGAACTCTGATGCAGACACTTGAGTCCTGCGAAAACACTCAGCGGTCATAGTGTATGTTCACCTACACAGCATTCGATCACCAGATCCCTAGTTTCTTTTGCACATGTAACCTCGTTGGGGAGCAATTCTGCGGCGTGCTTGAATACCGCGTCCCGGCATCGGGGACTTGTGACTGCCGCACTCACCGCTGATCATCTTTGCGACCGTTGCCTTTGGTAACGACAAATCGTCATCTGCGGATCCTGAGCCTATGTGTCCCTCTCGGTCAGACATGTGTGTGCGACAGAGACGCCTTGAACAAGCTTGAAAAGTGCGGGGGGATGGTATACGTTCAGCTTCCCGTTTGGGTGATTTCGAAGTCCGAAGGTTAGTCCGAATCCTCCACCACAATGTCGTCGGTATGCGTTCAGTGACTATCCTCATTCTTTCCATGCTGACACCCGCGTACAGGTCAGCCCAGTCAACCCCAAGCCATTCATGCAGGAGCTCACCGGAAAGCCTGTCTTTGTCAAGCTAAAATGGGGTCTGGAATACAAGGGTTTCCTCGTCAGCACAGATGGCTACATGAATCTCCAGGTGCGTCTGTTGTCGATCCCGTCTGACGATGCTGTCTGAGCCGATCGATCTCTATCAGTTGGCAAACACCGAGGAGTTCCAAGACGGCAACTCCACGGGCACCCTTGGTGAAGTCTTCATTCGGTATGTACCATACTACGCCTCGATCACTGCTCCGACTCACTGCACACGAAGCTGTAACAATGTGCTTTATATCATAAGTATCGTTATTTTCCACACTCGCTTTCTGCTAAATCGCGCCCGTGTCTCCACAGAGAGGCCCCTTCAGAATGATCGCGCGACCGGCGATTGCGCTTGTATGTCTAAATGTTGTGCTGTGCAAACCGCCTCAGCTGAACTATTTGTAACGCGATGATGTTGACGCCGATATCGATCTGAGGAATCATGGTCTTGGATCCTGCCGCGATCAAAACTGCGTAGTCGCAGCCTTGAAAGATGTTTTCTTTGTGATACGTGGCCGAGTAAGTTGCGCGCGACGAACTTGAGCTGTGGTATGTGGCTGTGCACGTGGCCAAAGTCGATGCCCGCACCCGTCCTCATCGACATCCCATACACCCGATAAGTCTGGCCTGAGAGATGGCAAAGTCACTCCGTTCTAAATCAAAGCGCTCGTTCCGCTCCAAGAAGCGCGAGTCTGGCAAATACGCTGTGGCAGAAGCTGCACGCCTAAACAGACTCAACGCCAAACTCGCAGCCGTCAAGGAGAAGGATCGCCCTGTCGTGGCACCGCTTGATACCGCAGGGGAAATAGCAGAAGAGGATCAGCCTGAAGGTTCGTACGATTCAGAGGCATTGTTCGCCTGCTTGGGTCTCCTGCACCCACGGCGCGTAACGCCGCAGAACCTGGCACTGTTTTTTGGTTCAGAGGAGAGGAAGTGATTGGGATGGTGGATAGCGACGAGACGCGACCGTTCAGGGACAATCATTGATGTGTACGAATTTTTTCAGGTGCTGTATCGAACGTGGTTGAAGACGGAGGTGTGTTGCGTTCAAACCTCGTCCCTCTTATACGCGTCGTTGTTCATGGTCTGGTAAACTCTAGAGGGGATGGTTCTTGACGATCCAGATCGATCAGATGAGAGACCAATATCAATTTCGACGCATGGTCCCCGCGGCTCGCGACGAGAGGAGTGGAGAAAGTCAAAAGGAATGGACCCCGTTCCGAAGCGCCATGGCATGAATGGGCAAGGAGGTCTAGCAGCACGAAGGAAAGCTGGGAGACCATCACGCAGGAGGTGAAAACCTCTGTTCTTTGGAGTCTTTTTCTGCTCCAGGGGACTTGCTTTTGCGGTGTTTTTAAGCACCTCTCATCAGTACATATACAAACGGCAGAGGTTGATATCCTATGAGACACGAAATCAAAAAAGTACTGTACTGCAATTCCACCCAAGTCGATCAAAGTATTATCAAAGTGCAAAGATCATATCCATCGAGCATCCCGGCTACTAGTTAGGCGACTTTGAGGGTCGCAGGATGGCTCAAACATAGCTGTGAGATTTCGATTTGTTTAGACAACAGACAGGAAGGAACCATGCTTGGGCGGGATAGATTCGCTTTCGGTCGTCTTCTTGATGACCGAATCCGCCAAATTGTCAGTACCGCCCATTTGGGTCCATTCGACGTAGGTCGGTAACTTGGGAGCGTTGGGATCCGGCGAAGAAGTGGATCTGCAAGCCATGGTTGGTTATTTCATCCCCCATCTCATGAAAACCAACTCACCCAAGCTCATCAAACGAAAAGGTGTTTGTACTTCGATTGGTTTGCGGATGTGATGCTTTCCCTACTCAACAATCAGAGGGTTGTGCGTGATGCCCAAAGAAACGGTCGAACTGTAACGACTGGCAACAGTGTTGATGATATTGAGCGTTGGCATCGAATAAGTGGGTGAGCGTTCGCCATATTCCTTGAGACGAATGACGGCGCGGCACGCCGCGATTGCTCTGCTAAAGGATGAGACTTGTTCTGAAGCTGTACATGGATAATCTTACGAGGTGGTGGCCGCAGGGACCTGAAGCGATCATGTCGACAAGTTGTGTGCTTGAAAGTGAAAAGCGTACTCACCGTGGCAATACTTTTGAACGCACATGTCGTTAGAATGGACTGAGGAGGAAGAGCTAGCCACGTACACATTCATTTCGTCTGTAGATGGTTCAGGCGTTTACGTCGGGTAAAAGCAGGGGAAGCTCACCATTCAAATTCAAAAGATTCAGTACCTGAACCAAACGTTAATTCAACAATGTTGTGACTGACATCAAGCGACTTACCGCAGGTATAGTATTACACATCGATGTGACCAGGAAGTATATCAGCCCATCACGGAACAAGAGACCGGAAAGTCCGCCGTTCTGTCGAGAAAACCTTCCAAGGACAATAGTTGTGAATATAAGAATGACAAAATCAAATGCCATGGCTGCTCCCAGTCGGAAAGACAAAGAGAGGGGGGAAAAAGCGGTTAAATCAGGTTATTTCGTGAGGAAGAAAGACAACCCACTATAAAAGTAGTTGAGGTTGAGCAGAAGATGATTCGTGTTATTCACGACACATGCGTTGGTGGAATCATCCCAGACGGCTTGGACAATGTTCATGCCACGGATCAGAATTCCCCATTGTCCGAGAGAAAGGATACCGATGGTAATGGTCACCCATCTTTCCCATTCCCAGAGAGCAATGCTACGAGGGATCAGAAACCCATGGTCAACGGTCGACGAAGACTACCTACGTCCTGATCATCAAAGACGTCGAAGCACTGGCAATCGTAGTGTTGCCGGCAACCTACATCCATGGCGATGAGTTTGTTACCATGCAGTAAAAGTAAGGACTTGCCGATATGAATGTATACAAAGCCTAGGTATGGTCAGACACTTTGTTTCTGAGCAGAGGTCTTTACTTACACCACAGTTCACCTGCGATTTTTAACGGGTTAGTCGGAGCCAGGGAAAGCTAGCTAGAACCAAGTCACCTTGGTCGAGACGTTGAGCGAAACCACCCTGACAGAGAATACACCAGTCGTACGTTTGACAGAGTGGACGTGTAATGCAAGCTTACAATCCAATAAGTGCCCATAGCATCCCATATCGACAAAGGAAAAACGGAACTTTGCAGTCAATAAGGGCGTGGTCCAAAAGCTTCTGACCGAGATCAAAAACGTACCCTGACATAAGAGGTCAGCAGAGGACGTTTGTTTTCCGCAAGCTACGTACAAGTGGCCAACCAACTTTGCGTTTGCCTTTGATAATGGAGATCTCAAAGTAGCATGAGGATATGAGTTCCCAAATGTACAGCCCGAAAAACACGTGGACCACGTTGGTAAAGTCGACTGTATAGTTCAGGTTGGGTTAGAGGGGGACAAGAGCAGGAAATAGCAAAGATACGCACCTGCCTCCGCGGCCATGACGCGGGGATCTTTCCAGTCAACCATAGGAATGAAACGAAGCGCAGATACAACTCGAAAGAGTAATTTCAACGTTAATACAAAACCAGGTCGGGTGACAAGAAATGTGGGGGGAAATCTTTTTGTGATTCTTCAAGCAGAGTGCAGCATTTATACACAAAGTAACCAGGGACTCGTACCAACATGGTCTTTTGCGGTCTACACCGATCCCTGATAGCGAGCTTACCGATTTGTTACGTACCATCGTTAGTGAGTTCTGTCGTTGTATGAGGAAATATCTTTCCATGCCAATCAGTAAACCTGCTCAAAATCTGGAGGACCAGCGCCGTTAAACCAAAGAGCCAATGATCGCAGAGAGAACTTGCAAGCCTCTCGACCTACCGCAAAGATCTCTCAGAAGTTTCGTCTGCCCTGAAAACACCGGGTGCAGACCTGATCAACCTGACGGAAGTAAATAAGGCTTCAAACGGGTGCCTAAGTTCCCCGAAACGCAAGCTCCGCCAGCCCCAGATCTTCAATCTCGTAGGTGACGGGGCTTTGTCGCACTCCTAGAGACCTTACCGTCACAACTCAAGTGGACAATGTTGGATCACCATTTACGTGGTTACGCCACAGGATAAACCACCCTGAATTCGAGCTCAACAATGGGCCATATTTCATAGTCAGCAAGTCAGACAAAGAGCTGAGCTTCAACTACACCAGAGTATAATGTTTCCATCCGCTCCTGCGCTAATGAGCCAGGGTTGTTTGTTTACCCATTTGACCTGCAAGACTCCAAGCCCATCGTCGATGTCGTGACCTCGGAGAATTTTCAAAGGCACGATCAAAGGATCGGTCATTAGGTCACTGTAAACCCGTCCGTGAAAGATCTGGATCGTTCCATCGTCCGAAGAGGATGCGAAAAGAGGATAACTCGGGTGAAAGTGCAACGATCGGATGGCCCGCGTATGGTATCTGCAAGAAACCCGAAATTAGCGTCCCGTAAATATCACGACGAGGGAGGCTCTACCGCAATATTTTGTACGGCTTGTCATTAAGCTCCAGATCGAACCAACATAGTTTCTTGTCGTAACCCCCTACGATGACATGGTCCCCTGAAGGGTGAATATCCATAGAAGAAATCCATTTTATTCCCGGCATCAGCGTCTTGATCAACTTCTGTTCGACAAGATTGTATACCCGGACATAGCGTTGGGTCTACGTGAATGAAAAATGAGGCGAGATGTCCACGAACTCGTTTTTTTTTGCTTACCGCAACGAAGAAATGCGGCTTGACTGGATGGAACAATACTAGCTGCACAGCGCCTTTGACTTTCTTGAACGGAGCCTGGGAATGTCGGCGAGACACCTGGTGAATCCAAACACTGCCCTGACTTTCCCTGCTTGCTAATAGGAAGGAAAAAAATCTTTAGCGACGTCATCGGATACGATGAATTGCACGTACAGACGGTGGCAAGGTAATCGCCTTTTCGGTGCCATGCGATTTGTTTGGCCAACCCGGATGCAGCAGGCAATGAAATCGTCAGAACCACGCCATCCTCCCGCCCCGGGAAAGACGACCATTTGACGGGCGATTGTGTGGCCGGAGGGAGCGTAGCAGGAGTAAGGGTGGATTGAGTGGGGTGCAGTATAACGGAAGGTAGGTTGGGGGGAATGATGAAATGCAGCTTATCCTCCCTGGAAATTGAAGGTTCACTTGTTAATTGTGACTGACTTGGAGTCAGAATCACAACGTACGTGCCAACGACGAAATAGCTGGCGTCTGATCGTGGACACCATTCCACTGCTCCAATTTTGACATCGAAACTCCACTTCCTAACCTCGCACCCGACATTTACCTCCCACAGGCTTACATTCCCATTTTCATCGCCACTGACCACCCAAGCACCATCGGGGCTTGTGCAAACACATCGAACCCTTGCGTTCGTGTGCGTGAACTTGAGTGAGCGATAGTTTGGGAAGGGTCGCAAGCTGCTGGGACTTGGGAGTTTTGGAATAAGGCTATTGGGATCGATGTTGAGCCGAGTTCGCTGTATTCGCGGCGCGAGGTATAGGTCGAGCTGACGATTGAAACGTTGCTTGATAAACTGATCATAAGCTGGTACAAGTCGCAGGGACGAGTATTTTTGAGGAAGGTAGTCGCGTTCGCGATCTTCGGGATCGGTGTTCTCCCACTCTTTTCGTTCTGCGTCTGTGGGAAGATACTCTTCAGGAGGGTTATAGGATTCACCATGCGAAGGGAGAGCAGGCTTAGGAGCAGGAAGAGGTGGTGGCTGGTTGTTTGATGGTTCATTCCAGATAGCATGGAACTGAGGCTTGTCGCCAGCAGTCTTGGGTTTCGAACCGACGATGCGGCCTTGCCGTATGGCACGAACAATTTTCATGATCTGCTGCGTGGTGAATTGCGAGCGTCATTCGTGAGACAACTAAGATACCTTTTGTTTCTCCCATTTGCTGGGAAGCCAGCGACGTTTTGGTTCGGGTGCCGCGGAAAGAGGCATAATTTCTTCTTTACCTTTCCCGGTAAACCACTCCACTGTGGGCTCGTACGGATCGTAGCCAACATCGGGATTTTCGGCTGCTTGTAGCCTGCGGATAATATCTAACTCTTCAGGAGAGAGTGGCTTGTTCATTTGCGTGTTTTTATCCCAGGCGGATGTCCTGTTTAAGCATGAACGAGAAGTACTTCAGGAAGGTGAAGCACGACGAACCAAGCAGCCGGGTCTTCGACTGTCTCTAGGAATTTGTCCAATTCGTCTCCCTTGGCCGGACGGAGCACACGCTTCCCACTGATGTCGTAGCCAATGTGGGGGAGATCATCATACCAGTGTGACGGAATGTCCCCGACACGATTTGGATCCTAAGTGCGCGTTAGACGTTAATGCATCATTGGAAACGACACACGTACATCCTCTGTGGACGAATCCGAGTCGTACTCTGGCTCAATCTCTGGGTATACACGCTTCGGGTGACCAGTGATCTCAGAGATGATATTTTTCGACTTTGGAAACATGTGCATGTCCGAGCTCGAGTCTGATTCTGAGCCTGAGGGTGAGCTCCCTTCGTCCTCCTCACCTTTGTCCTCTTCATCCCCATCACTTTCATCGTCCGACCCGCTATCGCTTCCCGCGTCAATCTCCGGAAACTCGTCGACTTCCTCGTCCGACTCTTCGCTCTCTCCCTCCTCTCCCTCGCGCTTTTCCTCGTCACTGAGCATCTCCAACCGGACGGCTTCGGCAAACGCGCTTTTGTGGTGTTCATCGTGGTCTGGTTCTTTCCTCTTTTTCTGGCCGGCTCGTGCCATGTCCCTTCAGCGTCCGTAGGTACCGAAGATGGTTCGTCGTTGCGGGAGATCGTCGAAAAAATCATGTTATGTAAGCACCCCTGAGGACATGACGATCTCGCGGACCGCACGACTTGATCGTAGAACGCTGGATGGCGTTGCACTCGGCGCGACTGAGTACTGAAGACGAGCCCTCGACGCTCTCTCCCTCGTCTACAGAACCAAGAATCGAGATGACCAGTACTATCAGGACCCAGTCACGTGATCGCGAACTTTGGAATCGACTGACGGTGACACTTTCACGCTCGTAGCGCTCACGATGGTCAACTACGGAGGAGGTACGCCAAAAGACAAATCGATCACTATGCACAATGCTTATGACGTTGCGCAGACGAAGTCTCTGCGCTCGTGGTCGACATAGGCTCGTCGTCCGTCCGAGCGGGCTATGCGGGAGACGACACACCAAAAGCGATCACATCCTCCCACTACGGGTACAAACCCACCGCGGGCGACACCGACGTTCAAATGGGTGATACGGCAGGAGACGGATGTCCAGAGGGCACGAAACCGAGGAGCGACGCAAAGCTTTATCTCGGCCAACACGGTCCCTCGATATGGAGAGCTGGTATGGAGATCGGTCACCCGTTCCGAGACGGACTCAGTCAGTGACCTTGCGCATGGGGTGGACATGGAGGCTAACGTTCAACGATCGCCTAGTATCCGACTTCAACCCAATCCCCGCCTTGATATCGCACGCGCTGGTGGACGTGATGCGCGCTAATCCATCCGAACACCCCATTCTTGTCACCGAGCCCGCATGGAACACGCCTGCTAATCGGGAGAGAATGGCCGAGATCATGTTTGAAGAATTCCAGGTCCCCGCCTTTTATATCGCAAACACAGGTGTGCTGAATGCGTAAGGCATTGACCTTCCACCCAGTCTCGATATTGAAGTCACCCGTCAGGTTTGCTGCTGGAAAAGGTTCCGCCCTTGTCGTTGATGTTGGGCATTCTATAGCAAGCATCACCCCCGTCGTAGACGGATTTGTTCTCAGAAAAGGTAAGAATTTGTCACTCTTCGGGAGTCTCTCATGTTCACTGGTTTTAGGTCTGGTTTCTTCTGCACTTCCAAAACTCGTCCATGCGCATGCAAAATACATCCTCACCAATCCAACACCGACCCGAAGAAGCGTTGAGCTATACCCTCATCAGCTCATCGCCACAAAAATTGTATGACAGCCCATTTTTCCATGTCTTCTTGATGTTGAATCGTGTCGTAGCCCGTGGAGCCGGGAGCTCCTGCGCAGTTTACGCTCCGCGAGGATAGGGTCGCCGGAACGACAGACAGCTGGAAGTCATGGTCCGAAAGCCGTGAGGTTGACGAATGGATTCAAAGCGTAGCAGGGGTCCTTGACCAAGGATGGAATGAGCAGTAAGCAGAGCTAACCCCTTTTATCACGTCCTTGACCCAGCTGCCATTAGAGCCGCCGCTTCTCGCCTGCCACGTCAGTACGAGTTTCCAACGGGATACAACACGTACTTTGGCGCAGAACGCTTCCAAGTAGGAGAAGAATTTTTCTACCACTCTCCGCAGCTCGTGGTAAGCCTTGATTCAGTGATCGGATCTCGGACGACATGCTGAATCAGAGACATAGTCTCAGAATCCAAACCTGCCCAAAAACATCCCAGCACTGCTGTCAGAGTCTCTGCGTGCTTGCGACCCAGACTTGCGTCAAGTTCTCATGGGAAACGTCGTCCTCACTGGCGGAGGGAGCCTGTTTGCCGGTTTCGCAGATCGACTTGAAACAGAGCTCTCTCGTAACTTCCCTCACGTGAGTATGACCCGCCACACGAGATGTTAAGCGAACTTAATTTAATATACAAAGGTGAAAATACACGCGCCCGGAAACCCCATCGAAAGACGGTATGGTGGATGGTTGGGAGGCAGCATCCTGGCGAGCTTGGGCACGTTTCATCAGTTGTGGATCAGCCGAGAAGAGTGGCAGGTTTGTTCATTATCCACCAAACAGCGCTGTCCCCTCTCATCAGATTTTCCAGGAACATGGCAAGGCAATCGTCGGTCAACGGTGTAAATAATGCAGCATATCGAATGGAGCCTCCTTTGACGTGTTGTTCCAAATGAATACTTCACGCCAAGTGGAGAAAGGTTGTGCTCGAGGTGTGCGTAAATTATGGCCTGTGTTCTCGCACCACGCTTATCCACAAATTTCAACACCAATTGCGTGGAACGATGCGATTGGATGATGAGTAACGTACGACACGAACGAATCCATGCGAGGCCAATTGTAAGACTCGGGAGGTCAACTTCCAAGCCACGCCTCCCACTGGAGAAGCCTCGCTGAAATAAAATAACAGTAAAAGAGAAAGGCGTCGATGCGATTGTACGGGGGATGAGAAAGACAGAGCAACGTAATGGCAAGCACAACGCTGACGACTACTTAAAACAACACTTTGGCTGAATTGGGAACATAAGCAAACAGACAGGCCATACTTGCAAAGGAAGGAAAGTTGTATCAGGTGCTAGCACCAAGTTCTGAGTCCATATCACCAATTGGCGCCCGGGCAGGGTCAGAGTGCTGAGCGCAGACGTCGGATAAACGGAAAATGAGTGGAAGGAACTGATTCGAGAGGAACACCGATTCGTCAAATGAGGGTTCCGCTTAGTACACCACGATCGACTCTCGGCGCTCGCGTGCGTCCATGAGAACACCCAATCCACCGATGGCCTTGCGCCTGATCCTCGTGGCAAAGTTCTTTGGTCCGAGCTCATCGGCACCGGATGGTGGACCCCGGGGTTGTCTGAGCGGTTGACTGACAAACCTTGGAGGGAAAGACATGGTAGATGCCTGGACAATGAATGGGGCGGGACGACCCATACCGAGACCATCGTAGAGCTTCTTCGTCGCCTCCTCTCGCGGAGAGAGGGAGCTGCCCTCGAGCGAGGTCAAAGACTGCGGAGTAGCTGGGTTCGACTGCGAGGTGGAGCTCGCAGACGACATGGCGTCCTCGTGGTCGCTGCCTGAATCAATGGCGACGATGGGAACATTGGATGAAGCCATGGAGGAAAAGCTGAGCGGGCGAGGGCGAAGTTTGTTGACCGGTGTCAGAGGGGGAGAGGAGAGGCGCTCTCCGGGAGGGGGAGTGATCTTGACACTAGGGGATACGGTGGAGGCAGCACGCAGGCCGTTGAGCACGGAATAGGTGGTATTTCCGCGCCTCCAGGATGTGGCAGCGTCGGATCTGGAGGGTGCGCTATCTTTGGAAGCGTGGTGTGGTGGGGAGCCACCGCGGACCAGACCTCCACCGACTAGGGTGGTCTGCTTGGGAGGCGAAGAGCTCTGTGGGCCAGCCTCTGGAAGAGAAGGAAAGGTGATGGAGCTGGGGGGCAGACGGGCGCCAAATCGACCCCCGAGGGTGGCAGTCAAAGGAACATGGTCATCCGAGTGAGGGATGGTGGTGCCGACGCCCAACTGAGCCTTGAGGAGCTCGGCTTGGCTGGGACGGCGGGCTGACGGAGTGTTTGAGCGAAGGTCAAAGGAGGCATTGGTGGGACCAGCCGAAGCAGGTACAAATCCGACGGGAGAGCGTCTAGCCTGCTGACGGAGTGCCTCTGCGAGGACGGCGGCTTGTACCTGCTGATTGCGCTGAGCCTGGGCGTTCTGTGGGAGAATGAATGGCTGAGATGGGGGGACGTGGGATCGCGAACGAACCTGGAGACGCAAGATTTCGAGCTGCATGAGCTGCATCTGCTGATATGCGTGAAGCTGGGCATCCACGGGAGCTGGCTGCTGCTGCTGCTGCTGGGGGATGTGGAGATGGGAAGGGCTGAACGGGACACTGTTGGGGTTCAGGGGTCTGTGGGGAGGGGCCTGTTGGTGTACGAATGTGGTGGTTTGCGGATCGATGGGTGGAGTGAAGGGATGGCCGGAAAGGTTGTTGATGTACAGGTTGCTTGCGAGGAGGTCGGAGAGGTGATCCATGTCGTCCTCTGGGAAGATGGCGATGTTGGTGGCGGAGGAAGCGAAGCGGGGTAGACTGAAGGATGCGGCTGGTGCTGGGGAGAGAGGCGCGCTCATGGAGGTGGAACGGACGCCGCCTGTGCGGAGGCCGTTGAGGAGCGATGCGCGATTGGATGTGGCCATGTGTATTAAAGGATTGGTACAACTAAGCGTTCGAAGAAAGAGAAGGGAGAAAAGAAAGAAAGAAAGAAAGAAAAGGCGGAGGAGATCAACAGACGGCTGGCGAACGAAGAAACAAAAGAGCGCCGGGACCCGGGCCACCTCCACAGCATCTCGCTACAGATACTTTCGCGCACTCGCCCGGACCCGCCCGTCGAACACGCCGCTCCGGACCGTCGTGTGTGCCGTGTGGAACGGATTCAGCGTCGTCTGCGCCCCCGCCCGTCAGCGTGCCCGCCCCCGACGACGACGACGACCGACACACCTTCACGTAGAGCTCCCACACCTCGTGGAAGAACCCCCGAACCCCCTCCTCGTTCCTCGTCTCGTGCAGTAATATAAATTTCGTGTCTGCGGAAAACATCCCGTCAGCGCTCTCCCCGCCGTCGCCGTCCCCTCCCCGACTCACTCCCGGGCGTGATGAACGCCGACACCGTCCATTCGTTGAACTTGTCCACCGATCTCAGGTACCTGCCACGCAGCCCTCAGCAGATATCCGACCATCACAGCGCCCCCATCTTACATCGCATTCTCCTTCCGCATCACGTCCTCGATCACGTCCAGACTCGCGTTCGCGATCATCTGGATCACATGTCGGTCCTGTCCCCCTCCCATCCGCGCCCCGCCTCCTTGCACATGGTGTGATTGCGTCGCACTCGATGCGCCCGACAGTGCCGTCAGCGTGCCCGCAAATGCAGATGTAGACCAGCTCGGTAGATTCGACGACAGCGGATAGCTCGTTGTCTGTGCAGGCTTGTTAGAGTAGTGCGTCAGACTGTAGATTGGCGTGTCCGACGGCGACAACAGAAACAGGTGGTGCGACATGCCGGCGTACCAGAGTCAACCCGTCTTTGTTGTTTCTTGTGTGACCGCCATCATGTGCCTCCGCTTCCGCACCCCGCCCTTCTTTGCCCCCTCCCGCACACTTGCCCTGTCCTCCCCCGTCCCCCGCCATCGCTTTCTACTCTCCAGGCTCTCGCTCCACTTTGCCCGCACTCCTCTGCCCAATGCAACCCATCGCGACGCCGGCCGTTTCCGCACTTCCAGCTCTTCATGGCGTCGTCCACCCCGTCCCGACTGGCTCGACTCGCTAGACAGCAACCTCGTCTTCTATGCTATCATCGCAGTCAACGCTGGCGTTTACCTCACTTGGGAGCTTGCAATGCAGACATATGTCCGTCACCCACACCCCCCGTGCTAGACTTACCAATCACAACACAGCGCACTACCGGTGACGGTACCCTGTTGAGGTTCATGCTCGACAACTTTCGCGTCGACATGCGCAACGTCTCCTCGGGTCGCATGTATGTGAATTCGACCCTTCCCTCCTTTGTTGCCGCCAACATTCCGTTCGTTAGATGGACTCTCCTCACATCTTGCTTCTCTCACATGGACGCCACACACGCGCTGTTCAACGGCCTCACCTTTTACTTCATGGCCCCCTCTGTCATGCAACTCCTCGGTAACAGACATTTCTTGGGGCTGTATTTCTTAGGTGTGTTCATCCAACCTTGTCTTGGGCTGATCTTTCCTGATCCCATTGCGTGGCTTGATCGCATTCAGGTGGGATATCCGCCAGTCTCGCCAGTCTTGGGTGGAATCACTTTTATAGACATGAAAATGTTTCTTCACTCGGTGCAAGCGGTGAGGCATCATCCTCCTTGCTCATTCCCAAGGTTCACATCCCCTCCAGGCGCAATCATGGCAACTCTTGCTTTATATTCGTGTGCCTTTCCCCGCAACACGTTCCTGATCTTCTTTGTCATTCCCTGTCCGGCCTGGGTGTTTCTCCCCGGTGTCCTCATTTATGACGGATGGCGAAGTTTTTCAGATCAGGTATGGACGGTCCACGTGGTCGATGGGGTTACTCACTTTGTACAAACGAACAGCGCACACAAACCGACACCCCAGGACACGTTGGGGGACTTCTCTCTGGCATCGGCTATTTTCTATGGAGAGTCACTCTTCGCAGATAACCATAATATAGACATGCATGCGAGTACTAGATAAAAATGACGGTGAGGTATACTACAAAGTAGACACTTGTGAATGGAATATGTATGTGAAACAAAACGAGTGTGACTTGTAGGCAAAGCGGGACGAGAAAGTGTCATACATGAAAATTTCAAAGCTTTTCGGACGAAATGCGATGGGGTATACCAGATATGCACGAGTACTACTCGCTACTTTGCCTTCCTTTCTGAGGCGTGTTCATGATCTTGTCGAGCCTCCCCATCTGAGACTCGAGCCTCGTCATTCCTACGGCGTCCGTAGAACCCGAAGAAAAATCGAATTCACGAGCGCCGTGCTTTTCGAAATAATAGGTGAGCAGATTTTTCTTGTTATCGTCCAGTCCATCCAGAAGCGCGAACAGATGTGCTTCGTCGTGCAACACCAGTTGGGAGGCAATGATCGCAGCATAGGCCGCCTCGCGAATGACCAGCGTCGTGGTATCATTCAGCGCCTAGACGACGACGGTGGTGATAAACACTGCTCGAACCAAATGTATGGAACGGTGATACTTACTGCAATCAATGTTTGCTTCAGGCGAGGTAGCTCTTCTTCGAGCACTTCAGTAGGAAGCCTCAGAATGAACTTGCCGAGTGCAATCAAGCCGAACGCGTGCGATCCTGCCTTGGCGCCCACATCCAATGCAGGTTCAGCGAGAAAACCGCGCAGACTGCTGTGCATCGTTGTCAAGCCATACACTGGCTCTATGCGTGAACATAGTGCGTCTCGGATGGTCTTGGTCGCTTCCAGAACCTAATGCCACATCAGGGATCGAAAGGGATTGTGGAGGGGGAAAACCCACATCGATTGCATTACAATACCGCACTCTGAACAGCGCAGAGAAAAGTTCTCCTTCTCTGCCTTCGAGGAAAGCGGCTTGGTTTTCTAGGATTTCCCACACGACAATCAAGGCATATTCCAATTGTTCAGCATCCTATCAGATTATGACATCGAAAACCTCCTCATTGTAGAGGTGAAATCGAACGCACTTTGCTTGGGTCGAGAAACTTCAGCAATCCATCGAATAGCCAATCAAAACTCCTTTCTTTAGTCCACATGTCCGGAACGACACGCGGAAGTGTACGCGTGACCGGGATGAACGGTGACGGGCTTGAGGGGAGCCCAAGGCGAGGGCTCAATGGAGAGGCAGTATCAGCGGGGATAGGGTTGCTTGCGCAAAGCAACGCCAATTTCTGCAGGACGCGAACGTCAGCATTGCCATCCTCGAGCGCCGTCACGAATTCACGAAGATCTTGCACTCGATCTGCAGGTTCGACACCCTTCAGTGGCGTTCCATGTTCAATTGCTATGGAAAGGAGTCAGAACATTGAGGCAAAGGCAAAGGGATCGATAGTCACTAGAAGCCCGCTTCAACCACCACCCGTTCTCATGGCTCTGGTCCTGCAAGGGTTTGATCAATGGTTCGGAGGGTTTCCTGCCGTTCATTGGACTGTTTTTGAACAAGGCTGCTTGTCGAAATATGGTAGCATTGCGACTATCTGGTGTCATAGGTGGCGCTGAACTTTTCTTGATCTTTGGAACAGCGGACACCTTGGGTGGCGTTGGGGTCACGGCGCTGCTCCCCAGTAGCAGTGAAGCGGGGATCGCCGAGTGTACATTATCTTCCGCCTCAGGGTCCGTTAACTCCAGGAGACGCTCTGCGGCACTTTGTGCCTGCTCGGCACGCGCACGGAGCGCATCCTCGACGGGCATCGGATCAGAAGGCTTCCCGGGGGAATCGGAAAGAGCATTTGATACGGTATTGGGTGTCGAAAGGCCGGACGATGGAGAGAACGATGGCTGTTGCGAAGTATGACTTGAAGCGGGGGGATACAATCTGTACGGTGTTGAGAAGGACATAATGTTCGCGGATTCGTCCATGTCGGAGTCACTGTCATCCGGCACCGGGATAGTGGTAGCCAGGAGGAGGGAATCTTGATCGTCCAAGTCGGGTATCACGATGGACTGTCTAACAGGGATGGCTGCAGGGAAAGGAGGTGCATGACGAACATGAGAAGGATCGCTATTTGACGTTGGGAGGACTGTATGTAGAGACTTTCGAGCTGCTGAGGGTCGAACTGGGGATTGCAAAGGGGGAGCAAGAGGTGAGGAAGTTCGGCGTCTCATAGCATCTACAGCACCCGTGGAAACTGAATCGGAGGGCGTGCGGGTATGAGAAGTGGAGATCATCGAAGTGCTGACAGACCGCGGCATGACTGTGTTATTAGAAAGAATCCGGGACCTAGGTGGCGTTGGAGGAGACAAAGATGAACGAGGGGAGAGCGGGGACCGCGACGCAGGTGTCGGAGAACTCCTACCATTAGCAGATTTTCCAGACGGACTGCTAGGACTGCTGGTGCCCCTCGAAGGTGGTGAAGCTGCTCCTGCAGTGCGTGACGTCGATGTGGCCTGATGTCTAAGGGTCGGAGGTGCGTTCGCAATCACTTTCGCCTTTGCACGACTGGCTGCGATTGCCGCTGCAACGCTACTTTTTTTCAAGCTCGGAGTGGTGGGTGGAAGATCGACCATAGCATTCGGATCCGGGCACACCTTTTCCAACTGCTTTCGTGCGGTTGCATCCAAAGCGTCGATTATCACAGTTGCCTTGTCGTGCCAGACACTATCGAAAACCCAGAACATCCCACGTGCGCTCTCCCGAACAGCAGGATTAGGGTCTCCGAGTGCCTTCTTTACCGACTTATCCAACAATTCCAATCCGCCAGCGGATTCGATGTATGACTTTGACCGGTGACCGTGTACTTCGATATACGCTTTGATGTGAGCAACGACATATGTCCGAGATTGCACAGTCTTCTCTTGCAAAGTGTTCCATAAGAGGGTTAAGAGAGTGCGAGGATGAGCTGAGGCATGATGCATGATATGAGACAGAGCTTGCTGCGATTGCTGTGCTATGATTTTCTTTGTGAATCCTGCCATGCGGAGTAGGTTTGTGAAGATTGTTTCACAAAACGGGTCGATGCCGGTGCCAAGAGCAGTAGCCAGCTCCACATACATGGAGCAGGTATTTGCGGAAACCGTTGTTCTCAGACTTGCAAGCTGAGGAAGAAGATAGTGAGGAAAAGGGTAGCCTCGTAAGACTAAAACTCACAGTTTTCAATGAAGCCTGAATGAATCCGTCCTTGAGACACTGGAAAAAAACATCAGGGTATCTTGTGTGGATATCTCCTTTGAGCATTCCTCGCACGCGTTGTATGCCTTTTTCTCGTGCGGCCCAGTTATGCTCAGTCTCCCTTCCCTGGTCAATGATACACGCTCAGAATGGCAGTTCAAGATCCACTAGTGCACATACCTCAAATGCTTTCATCGTGGCTGCAAACTCATTCTCTAGGTCTCGAGCTGACGCAATCTACAGCCTAGGTCAATAGGAAGTGATGATTTATGATCTATGCGGCTTACAAAGGCGGGTTCAACTGCGCTAGCAGTCTCGCTTGAAGGTTGTGGTAAAGGAGGCGTAACTACCATTGCAGCCCTGCTCGCTGGTCTTGACGGTTCTTTGACCTGTCCGTGACTTACTGCGCGGACTATTGGCGTAGCGGCCGGTGGTCCAGTTGAGGGCGCTCCAACGGCGGGGCGTCGATTCTGCAACATCAAACTGGGGGGAATGTACTTCGCGGAAGCGTCTCCGTTCTCTGACCCTTCACTCAACGGGGTGCTCGCTCCTGTGCTCCGGCTGCTGCTCATGAGCTTACTTAGAACGTTATCAACAATCGCCTTCCTGACACCCTTCTTCGCCATCTCCTTCTTTAGGTCAGCACGCGCAGCATCAGTGACGCCGGGACCCGTGAAAAGTTCGATGGTCGAAGGGGTCGCACATGCCCGAACGTTCCCGTCGGTATCTTCCAACGCGTCCACCAAAAGCGAAAGGTATGGTCGGATGGGAAATGTGTGATGAGCCCGACGGATGTTTACCAGCACCAAAATTGACTAGCAAGAAGACATTAGTTAGTTCTTGTAGTTGCATGGACGAAACCCTCACCTGTTCTCTGACTCTCCATACTTTACTGGAGAGCCCGTGGTCTCTCAAAAAGCGTTCAAAAATTACAATGGGTGGCTCGGGGCCTTTGCCACTACCAAGTTTGGATGTCGACGGGGAGGAACGAAACGCGAATCCACCAATGATGACGAGGGTTTCACGCGCTTTGTCACGAGCTTTGTCGCGTGCATCTCCAAGTCTTTCAAAGACACCAGGGGATGGTAGGAAGGAACTCATGATATGTCGGAGGACAGAGACATCATAACTAGACGCGCTTGATGAAGAGGTGGAAGAGGAAGAGGAAAACGGACGCGCGCTGGCGTTGGGCGTGTTATTGGGGCGATGTATTATAAGAGGGAGAAGAGGAGGGATGGCCGAAAGAGTCGCAGTTGTGAGGTGTTGGTTTGCAATACGAAGGCAGGCTTTGAGAACGGCGATGAGGGGTTCTGGGTCCGTGATCTGCAGTAGCGAGTCATGCACCAACTCAGCAAAGGAACAGGTACATTCAGAGTGTCGTGCACCTCTATGCCAGTTTCGAATTCAGTTTGGAGTTTTGTGACAGCGTCGAGTTTGAGTTCAACATCTATAGCGGGGGTGAACAGGGATTCGGAACCAACCAACGAGAGAGCGGACCATTGCTTTTGCATTGGTTTACGAGTTTGTCGAGACGGTCGCTGCTCATGGTAGTCTAGAGAAAAGAGAATGAATGGGATTTTGGGTCGAAGAAGTGACTTGGACGAGCCTGAGCTCAAGAAAAGATTTGGTGCTGCACTTCGGACACGGCTGGGCTATCATGTGGCGGAGAACAAGGAGCTTCTCGGCAACTCAGTCTGGGCAAACCAACACTACATGTTCGAAACTATCTACACTCAATATTCCTCATTCATGACTTTCTGTCAGAGTGTCCTAGCGACTTGCCAGGTTGGATGTGGTCTCGGATGCGCTGCTTCTGTGCAAGCGTGAGCACGACATCATGGCCCTCGCCGTCCTGCTCACCAGTACTTTGAGCTCTGGGAAGCCGCCATTGACCTTGCGGTCCCACATCAAGATGGGAGAGCCATCACCACCCTCCAACCAGACACGGAATCGACCAGCAGTATCATCAGAATTCAACGGCATGACCGAGACCGCCTTGAGAGTCGGAGGTGGAAATGTCAGAAGTAACTCAGTCGATACCCACGTCGCTCGATGCAGCCTGTCGACGGACTTTAAGACTGTAATCTTGTCAGGAAAGCGGGCAGTCGTACCAGCGACACTAAGGGGGCCTCATGAGAGACACGAGCTTTCAAGCAAACAACGCATACCCTATCGCAAAACTCGATAACGATGCGAGGGTGTGGGAGAGGGCTCGGTGGCACAAATGTGGATGAATCGAGCACCTCCTGACTGGGCTCTTGCGTGGTTGATGTGGGGCAGGACGCTGCAAGGGAAGTGTCCGCCATCGTGCACTGTCGACAGATGGGAACCTGAGAGAGCGCACTGAGAGCACATCTTCACCCACGTGACGCTATCTTGTGTGTGGACGCGTTGTTTGGCCAACAACGCGTCCTGACCGAGACCACATGGACGTGCCTATCCCAGCTGCAAACCAATATCAAGCCAGCGGACCAACGACATGGACTGTCCATGGTAGGCACCATCCTTCCAGTCTGTGGAATATCTAATACAATCATCCGTGGGCTTTGTCTGCAGTCGAGGTTCGCCTTGCCTCAAAGGCACGGAGAAGGATGGATATCATACAAGACCTCGTGCGAGACTATATCACAACCTCTTTTGAGCGTCTCTCCCTCCCGTCAGTCCTGAGTGGCTGGGACGTTGATCCAACCCTAGCATCCTCCGTCGAGCGCATCGCAGTCTCGGAATCATCCTGTCCGTCAAGCTCCCTCTCCTTGAACGATATTTCTCTTCAAATACACACTTACCAGCCATCCGAGAATGATATCGTAGAAGAGTACGCTAACGGTTCTGGAGACGGCAGTGAGGACGTACTTGCAGCAAGTGTCTGCGAATTACCTTGTAGATCCTGGGAAGGGCTATGGGACGGGCTGATATACGCGGATAACATAAAACTCAAGCTTCTTGACTACATATATGCTACCCTCATTCTCAGCGATGCCAATGTCGACTGTACGTATGTGATTTTGGCCGGAGCCCCGTCACTGACTGTTATCCAGTCAACCTCGTTTCGTGGAATAGAGTCGTACTTCTTCATGGACCGCCTGGTACGGGAAAAACCTCTCTTTGTCGAGCACTGGCTCAGAAGCTTTCAATACGACTATCACATCGGTGTGTCCCTTTTGAAATGTCGTTGTATGCTTGTTAAGCTCTGACCTGACAGCTATACGCAAGCACGTCTCTTGGAGATCAATTCTCACTCACTATTCTCTCGATGGTTCTCGGAGTCTGGGAAGCTCGTCCAACGACTTTTCAATAGCATCATGGAAATGGTCGAAGACGAGGATTGTTTCGTTGTTGTCCTCATCGGTCTGTTGCTTCTATGATGCATTCACAGCATGTATGCGGAGACTCAAGACCTTCACTAGATGAAGTCGAGTCCCTGACATCTGCCAGAGCAGGAGCCATGGCGGGTACTGAGCCATCTGATGGTCTTCGAGTTAGTGGATTACCAGGCCCGAAATTTCGCATCCTAATCCGAAATTAATCCAGGTAGTCAATGCACTCCTCACTCAACTTGACAAACTAAAACACAGAAAAAACGTCTTGGTGATGTCAACTAGTAATCTTGCCAAAGCTATAGGTTTGCACATCCCATCCCATCCCAGATCAGTACTACCTCTTACATGTCATTAGACTCTGCTTTCGTTGACAGAGCAGATATTATCCAATACATCGACACCCCCCCTCGCGAGGCTGTTTACGAGATTTTGCGCAGTTCACTCTGCGAATTCGTTCTCAGGGGCATCGTACAGGAAGTGGTTAGTCAAAACCGTGCATCCATGCATTAAGAGAATCGCTGATTGGTTTGTAGTCTGTCCCTCCATTAGAGAATGTGTTATATATGGAAAAACATGGGTGGCACTTGGAGACCCGTTCATCTGGGGAGATCATCGACCCATCCCATGCTCAAAAGGATAAGATTGGGAAGGCGCTCCTAGGGCTCGCCGCTAAGTGTAGGGTATGGCACTCTTCTTATTGCTATGCTGATAACCAACTCTGCACGACCATAGGACCACGGCCTTTCAGGTCGTGCTTTGCGGCGCCTTCCCGTCCTCGCTTTAGCGCGCTACATCGGTGCTGGTGTCGTTGCTTCAAACATACCCGCGTCTTCTGCTCCAAACGGACTTTCCTTCAAGGGAGCTCTCCAATCAGACATCAACGTGTGGCTGAATGCTATGGAGAAAGTTGTCAACGATCAGGTTATTGAACACAAGAAGTTGGCGTAGTTCGTTGATGTGCTTCCTACGAGGTGGATGTCGGACATGTGTATCGTAGAATCCCGATAAGCTCATGCCCATTACCATTGACCAAGCAACGCAGTTGAAAACTTTTGCAGATGCTTTGTCGTGATATATGAGATGCGTGCATAACAGTGTATATCCAATTCCCTGACTACTCCCTGGAGGACTACGAACTAATTTCCATGAAATGACGGATCAACTAATGAGTGCATGAGATAGGACCGCCGTATACAAGGAAAGGAGTCAACCCACAGAAATCTATTGGCGGAACCAATGGCCGTGCCAACATACAACTCCCGATAGCTGAAGTGGCTAGTCCTCTCGCAGCTGCCAATTGCCCTGGCTGCACCTTTCCCGAGCCTTTCTTCCCAGACAGACACTCGCCATCAGCCGTCCTGTCAGCCTGAAAGTTCACCATTTCCGTCCAATCTTCACGTGAGACGACGGATCGACCACTTTTTGTGCGCAGATACAGGTTTTTCTGACTCCACACTCGACGTCCGAGTTGTTCCTTGACGCGTTGGGTCTTACGAGCGAGAGCTGGGAGGAATTCTTGAGTGTAGAAGTCGGCAATGTTTTCGAAGTCTTTTTGAAGGACATCCAGATGGACAGATGCATCAAAATATTTGACGGGAGGTGACGGTCCCGGGGGTGTCGGGGAAGCGGAATCAGTAGCATCAGCAACATTGAAGGATGATGGAGGTACATCGAGGAGCGTCTCCCTGAATGGTACTGACGGATTCGGGCGAGACGGATCATGGTCTGGGGCTAGAGGTTGTCGTCCCTGCCGCTGCAACTCCCGCAGCTCACTGTAGTACGCTATGTCGTTCTTCTTCCTCCTATATGTCTGTCGGGCGATGTACCCCACAAATCGCATCAACTGCATATCTTTATTCCTCTTCGCCGTTCCGAAGACAGACAAAAGCATATGCCTGTTGATAGCGAACTGAGGGGCTGGCGTTTTGTAAGGAGTGTAATATATCTGTGTCCGCACAGCTCTGTCCACGACCCGGTCAAGCTGGAAAGCTTGGAAGAGGTAGTGTCGTGCCAAAGTTGAGTGATTGGCACGCGAAATGTGTTTGAGGAGGAGATGGTAAGTGGTCGAATTTGGTTTTGCGTGTGGAGTCTGGTGAGGTTGAGTGGAGGCGGGGTTAACGACGCCGAAATCGTCTTCATCGTCAAACTCTAGAGAATAATGCTGACTGGCTTGTGGAGGCAGAGGTTGTGTAAGCACCTCGAAAGCCAGAACGAGTTTGGAAACGTTTCCAGACCGCCCGATCATATCAATGGTCGTGTTGAGTGCGGCAGTAGAGAAAGGCTGAAAACCAGGTAGTTGGGGAATGCCGGCTTCGACAGATGCGCTGTGGTCCCGTTGTACTGGTAAATGGTCGGGGAAGTCCAAGTCAATTCCATACGCCAACTTCAGAAGCTGTGAAAAGATAGCCTGATCTGCGGTTTCCTTTGAGATACGCATCGCGAGGTCCAGAACGACAGAGGTGAAGGGTATATCAAGGGAGCTCATGTCGTTCAGCAGCATCTTGCAAAAGGCTGCGCAGTCGGACTGGATCCTTGCCCTCCGAGATTTGTACATGGGAAGGGTGAGTCGATGGGCAATGGATTGAAGGTTGAGACAAAGGGTCCGGGTGTCGGGCTGGAGCTTGACAGCATGTCTAAGCTCACCATATACTTTCATAGAGCCATATAAATGGCCAACGGCAGCAAACTGCTCCAAAACGTAGTTGTAGTCATCTAAAGAGGGCTTTTGCGTTATGGAGCGAATGTTGCGCATGACGGCCTTCAACCTGGCTTCATATGGGTGCGGTGCGCGAGGGGGTGCAGGACCCTGCATACGCCTGGCAGCGAACGGACGAAGGACGGAAGGGTGAGGAACGCACATCCGAAGGACCTTTTGGTGAATTTCAAGAGGAAGACTGCTGTCGTCCGGCGCGCTCGCAAAGTCGACATATCTCGCCCAAACAATGGAGGAGTCGGCGTTTTCCTGGGATAACGCAGTCCTAAGAGAGGAAAGCTTGCGATCGCGAATAGCGTCGCGACCAATGCTCGACTCGGCAACGAATCTGGGCTCCACAATACTTGACGCTGGTGCTGTTGCGGTGAGGTGGAGTAGGCATCGGTGTAGCAAAGGCCGTCGAGGCTTGGTCGTGGTTCGGAGGTTTGTCAAGGGTCTCTGCATGCTATATGCATGTAGACGTCCTCGAACTCCTTCAAAGAGCGAAAGTGTGCTGAGGTTGTAAAAATTGCACGTGGCCATCAATCATCATGTTGACATCCAACTACATCACAAATATATAAGTTTACACCGGTACTTGATTGTTACAGCGCTTTCAAGTGCGCTTCCAGAGGATCACAACTTTCTGTAAACGACCAGTCTCTCCAGACCCACATGCCCTGGAATTCCATTTTCTGGGACCTTGTCGAGAACTTTCTCCCAACCATCTCCGAGAACGTCAACGTAGTGTTTAGGTTTGACGAAAAACGGTGGCCCGTCGTGGTCCACGGGTAGGTTGAGCGGCCATACGAGTGTGATGAGATAACCACCAGGCTTCAGCAACGCAGAAATTTGCTTGCCCCAATCACTCCTCAGCACTGGCGGTATCGCGACGAAGAATCTAACGAACCGGTCATCACGCAGCTGCAGAGACAGCGCATGAAGAGACGCACGTGTAGTCATAGATTAGGGTGAATCGCTGATCGTCAGGGACTGAAAAGTTGAAGAAGTCTGCTACCTCGAATGACACTTTGGCGCCGGGGACTCCTGAAGAACTTCTATCAAAGTGACTGACGGAGGTCAGCATAAAATTATCGATCCCCTTCGGGCTCCTGAGCCTTACTCGCGCGCAACCTGAACTGCTGTTGATGATATATCGATTGCCAACACGTCGAGTCCCAGATGAGAGGCGATCAAGGTTGCATCGTAACCCTGTTTGACATGAATACTCGTTCAACGAGTTTCAGTAGCAGAGCCTACCTTGCCACATCCCGGAATGAGAGCACGACCAACCTTGGGAAGATCGAGTTCATTTGACAAGACTAGGTCACGGAGCGCAAGCTGGAAATCCCCCGAATCCCAAGGTGTGAGTCCAATTTTCCTAGGGGAAACATGGACTCATTTCATTGTTCCCGTGGGAATACAGGCCCATCACACACCATGCATCGTTCCAACCACTGACGGGGCTCTCTTTCAAGAGGTGAGCGAGCTTCTTAGAGCTGTCGGGGAGTGCGAACGACTCGGAAGGTGATCCAGCCATGCTTTGAACGCAATGAAGGGTATCAGTTAGTAGTCTCTCCTTGATTGTGATATTTTGAGATCGGAACTTGTTGGATATAATTGTCTTCTGTGAAAGTGTCGGTCCAACCAACATGACTACCGAAGTTCACGTTGTTGTACCAGATAGTATGACGAACAGAATCTTGCGCAAGACGATTACAGATAACAACGTCGATTGGTAATGTTTGAATGTACTTTTCAGAAGAAGGCTTGTTACACATCACTGGCAATACACGTAGAACGGCATGGGGTACAACTCGCCTGAGCGATCGTGTGGACACATAAAACATCAGCGACAACTTGTATGCTGCCCGGGTTGAGTGAACAAACCATATACTTAACGAGCATGTTTTTAGATCAGCGTGTCAATTCCAATTTTCCTATCGAGTTGCCTCCAAAATCTCCATGGAAGTTACGCTGTTACCGCGAATCACCTAAGATGATGGGAGAATTAGACCAAACAGCAGACGATGGGAAAGATCAAGCCTACCACTGTGCCGATTGGATGCTTTTGGGCGGGAGTGGTCTCTTCAAGGGCGTCGTCGATCACGAGGTTGAGGAACAGATCGTAGCCGCGCAAAGTACCGCTGACTTTACGACCACCCTGCAGATGAACGAACAATTTCTTGTCCATGAACTAGAAGAGTCGTAAAGATGATGATATAAAGCGATGGCTACAGGCAGACGTACCTTTTTGAGTTCTGGCTGGGAGGCTTTGGACATTTTGGATGTCGGTGATGTTGTTAAGCGCGAGGTGCTCGACGCGCTGAGGTCGGGCTTGCTTTGTCATATTTGGCTCACCGGGTTTGAAGCCAACCTCGACAGTCAGTCAAATCATCGTCTGACAGCTGTTCTAGCACATTTTGTTCGCTGTCACCACCAGAGTCGTACAGGAAGAAGAAAACAAAGGCGAAGGGTCCCAAGAATTATCTTTGTCCCAAAAGTTTCAAAGTCAGTGTCACTCCCATTCACTTGCTTCACTTGAACGCGGTGCTGAGCCGCGTATATCAACAGTTCCCCCCAACCTCGAGCAGTTAACACATAAGTAGTGCGGTCGGTCGGATAGATGGCCACGCCAGCTTCTCGGACCGTACCAAGTAGCCCAAACCCCTCTGCCCAAGGCTCTCCTCGTAACAGAGACTGGAGCACCCTGAAGACAGGTGAATCACGGTCAGCTTTCCGTGGAATTAGCCGGGGAAGGGGTAGCCGAGGTGGTGGTGTCAGAGGTGGTCGAGGTGGAGGCCATCCACCAAGTAGCTCGGGCCAAAAAGGCGGCAGTCACTCGGATACAGCCAACAGCACACCATCTCCGTCACCAAAAGTGCCCTCTGTCTCACACAAGCCTCCCGGGCCAACCTCCACTACCACGATCCCGAACGGTGTATCAGAGAAGGCTGCCAACGGTTCCGCTGAGCGCGGTGGCCGGCCTAAACCGGGATCCCGCAAACAATCTCGAGCAGTTCCTGCTGTCGTGGTCGCACCTGCCTCTCCTTCTGAAACTTCCCAGACAACTCCACCTACGCCCTCTCAATATGCTAACCGTCGACGCCGCTCTCAGCCAGGAAAGGGCCCTACCACAACTACGAAGCCGCCGCCTCTGCCAAATGCTATCAAATCACAAAAGTCACGGGGTGGCTCCACACCTGCATCTCAGATGGTAATGCGCAAGGATGTTCCGCCACACCTCGTGGCTGCTCACGAGGCAGAGATTCGACATGACATCGATGCGTTAGTGGAACGTGTCAGAGCCGTCGCGATGGCTGAAAATCGTCCGACGACTCCTGGTAGTCACATCGATTGGGCTGGTGATGAAGATGACTCTCTACCAGATCTCGACGACTGGGGCGTCACAACATCACACACCAATGCAACCCGTGATGAAGCGCAGAGCGAGGAGATTTCCCCGATCCTGGCAGACACTTTGAAACCACTGCCGGAGCCAAATTCAGAAGTTCACCGAGAAGAAGAACAGGAAATGGAAACTTATGATGCTCAACCTGAGCGGGTGAAAGAGTCGCCCGTCCAACCCTCGTTCCTGCCTAGTCCTACGAAAGGAGCAGCCACCATGCCGTCCACCGCCGAGGAGGCTCCAGAACAATACATTGTAGTGCCTACAGCTGTGGAAGAATCGTCATCACCTACTCTTTCGGATGGAAAATTTCCATTACATCCTTCCCTTCCATCCAAACCTGTTGCAGCTATGGAGAGTTTGCGTGCCCGGGGTAGTTCAATCAGCAAACCTTCCAATCTTCCTCCGAAACTTCCCGTGCCTGTTGCGGAGGAAGAAGTACTCATGACAAAACCCGAGGGATTGTCCGAGTCGATTCATGCGCCGTCGGCGGATGAACATCCTACATTGGAGATAGTGACTAGTGGGTCTTCTAGCGAACGAGGTCTTGCTGCTTCGATCCATGCGCCTGTGCCTGGTTTGCCAGAGTCCCATTCAGCCCCTAGCCTCCTGTCCAGTCACTTTTCTTCTGCTGTCCCCCGTACCCACTCACGTTCGCAAACGGAAGGTCCACCGGAATTGCATCAGCCGCATACTGCTCCTCCAAGTATGGTATCTCAGCGACATGCTCGATCGGGTGCCTGCTCGCCCCTTGGAAAACACGTTTACACTCATGCTCGCAATCATTCCACACCTGCTGGAGGTGCAGGCTCGCGACCACCTCAAACTTCCCGCCCTGTTATCACCGGCGAAGCGATTTCTAGGCTGGCCCGCACGATTGGCGGACTTGGACCCACTCCCCGTACACAAACAATCCCCGTCACAAAAGACTCTACCATCTCATCATGAAATTTACTTGTGACTCACATCCTGATCTATACGCGTTGCTGTAAATTGTTGAATACTTGCTCTATATTCATGCTCCACTACTGGATAAGTAAAGTCTTGATCTCGTCGCACCTAGTCCCAAACATATACCTACTTCATCCCTTCTCCGTCACGCTTGACATACCTGTACTTTGTTCTCAATAAACTGGGGTGTATGCACCATACGTTACTGAAACTCTTATTCGTTGCTGGTTAATGCACAGGACTCGAGTGTATGAAAGCTTATCCTGTGCTGAAATACGACAATTCGAGTCCGATGGCTTTGATGGGTTTCGACCGACTTGACAGGTCCGAAACAACACCCAAGCTGACCAGCATTTGCTTCAGGCGTCCTTCCCATAATAGCGAAATAGTCTATGCAAAGGTTGAGCGGCACAGTACAATAACACAAGGAACGGGTGCAACGAACATTGTTGGTTGATATCCTGGTTTTCACAACCCCTCGAACGTCTGACGCCGAGTGAGACAACCCTTGTGGAGAAGGACTTGGGTCGTTATCTGGGGACTGGGAGGAATCGCTGTCCGAGATCGGTTGCGAGAGGGCACGCCGCATCCACCACTCTGCCCCCATGGTCCACTCGCTATCATAGCTGTAGACATTGAAGTCAAACCTTGAACACAAAGAAAGGTCTCGGGAGACCTTGGCGGCATATGCGGCTGAAACATGGCCCATCATTGGATTGAACAAGGCTGTAATTGTGGTAGGTGGCTGAGACGGCGGCTGCGCTTGAGATGAAGAAGTAGATGAGTCTGACAGTGTCGTAAACCGAATTCCGGTAGACACTGCAAACGAAAGAACTAAGTATACTCTGGTCAAGACAGAGCTATCTCCGTACCTCCCGCGCTCTTCTCCTTTGCACTGATATAAAATTCTGCTCCTGCAGAAACACGGCCCTTGAGTCCACCGCCAGTAGCATCTTCCTCGTCCACGCGTTTTGGCCGGGGACCAATCAAGGAGCTAGAATCCTCGGAAGGCTCTACATAGTTGCCGAGCCTGCCAAAATTATGCAACACGCGCATTCCCCACATCCCATCTTCAGCGCTCCAAGTATATTCGGTGCACCATTTTCCGACGTCGTGCTGCAGGCTGAACATGATATTACTCACATTCTCCCCACGCGCTCTCCCCTCTCCGGTGAGGCTGGATCGCGGGTCGGAGATGGCAGCTACCAGCGCCTGTACAGTAGGTGAGAACCGGGTCGAATACAGCGCATCCAATCGACCGGAAGGGAGGTATAGACGACCATAGAGGAGATAATCTGTCGCAAGACCCTGTCGGTCAACGTTTCAAGATGACAAATGCAAAGAATGGGGTATGGATACGTACCCCGCGAGTCAACACGCTGGCCAGCCAGCCATTCTTCCTTTCCCTCTGGTCGTCTAGGTTGGCTATACAATCTGAATCGCTCGATCATGTCCTTGAAACGGACGTCCCCAGAGTTCTTGATGTCTAGCTCGCACGAGGTAAAGATGTATCCCACCGAGCCATTGAGCGACGGCATTGCATTCATGGAATACGACGTGCTGAAGAGCGGATTTGGCGACTTGGATATCGAAAGATGCAATCCACGCGGGACGTTGAAATCCAGTATAGCTGTCTCGAGACTTCAGGATGGAGGGCAGGCCATACAAGGGGACCTACCGCTGGAAGACCGGGTCAAATTAGCATAGAGGTTATCTTCGTTCCACCCAGTCGCCTTGTAATAACTTCGTAAGACATGGGACGCGAATGGATGCATGTTCAAGCTTGCGAGTTGAACGCAGCGACCGAACTCGAAAATATCGGCTGTGTACAAAGTAATGAAAGATTACATAACGCGACCCGTTGGTCTTCATACTAGTATCTGCATAATCTCTGTCACGGTTGGTCGGGTCTCTGCTTCCTCCCAGCACTTATCCATGACTTCCCAGAGATGATCATCGAGTCCTCTCGCAATGGTTGCCTCATCGCAAGGTCTAGGGGGCTTTTCGCCTGAAGCTACCTTGATGATAACTTGTGTGGTGTGTCTGACGGTCGCCCAAGGCATCGCGTGCGTCATTAGCTATTCAGAAGCCATTAGGAGCTTGACTCGACACCAAGAAACCGATATACCTCCAACATCGTCATTCCGAACGCATAAACGTCAGCGGCCATGGTGAGCCTGCCCTTGTCAAAGCATAACTCAGGCGCCAGCCACCTTTGAGAGTTCGAGACTCTGAAACCAAGCATCGGCATGTTGGCATGTTGAAAAATAAAATCTCGCAAGATCATGCTCACCCAGCAGACTGGGTGAAGGGTACACCAGTTATATCTTCTACAACCTGATACAGCTGTGTTAGAGCGGAAGTTAGACTATCATAATGCCTGCGGCGTACTCTCGAAAAACCAAAGTCTGCAAGGAGTGGGTTGCCAGCCGCATTGATGATGATATTAGCCTATCAAAGCACATGTTAGGTATGAATATGCGTGAGAGGGTTGGCACTCACCCCTTTCAAATCCCCGTGAACAATGGGTGGGTTCATGGTATGCAGGACATGGACACCTGCACTGATGCCTCGAATCTGTGGAACTTCTCGATGAACCAGGTCGATGGCAATTTAACCATCAAGACTGACCAATGTAAGGTGGTCGACGTCCGGGAAAAAGGCAACATACTTGTCAGCCGTTCCATTCGGGTGCCATGGACTGACGACATAACTATCGCAGACGTCAGGTAAAGTTTGCTCCCACGACAACAATGACGTACGGGAACGGCCCATCATTCTGGCGAAACCCATAGAGGGGGAGGATGTGGCGTCCTTGGTCATTTTCCCATACCCTATTCCAGATGTCGACTTCGCGTCTAAATCGCTGGTAAACTGTTTACGCAAGTACGCGGGTGCGACCAGTGTTTACGGAGACATACCGCTAGACTCTTAGGAGAAGAATGAACGGCACGCAAGATCTTGATGGCGACCTTTTCTTCATTCAGGTATAATCCCTCCCAGATATCCATGGAACCTGTCCCACTGACGGGGTACTGGCCAAGTCGGCGTACTTCCCCCCGTTGTAAATGCATGTTCGTAAGTAGTTTTCCTGTAGACTTTTGTATTCGATACAAGTTAGTCCCGAGTCCTTGGGTATCATGACCGGGAATGGTCGAGAGATTCTGCGAGCGGATCATGGGGTTGAGATGGAAGTAAAAGCCGACAGACGCCATCCACGCACCTGTTGCATTAGTGCCATGATAGCCTTTATGTCAGTGCTTTGTTGATGCTGGGTCATCGCAATGATCGACTGGGTATTCTTGATATCGGAAAGATAGTGTAGAATTTCGGCTTGGTCGCGCTCGTTATTTGCCTTGAACTCGAACTGCCAAACTGCGGTGTCCAATGCTGCAGTGAGCTTAGGCGAGGGATCAGCCAGAGAAGAATACGATATTTTTGAACACACTTGAAGTTTCGTCAAACTATCGTTGATTTCCACATGACAGTCTTGGATCACAGTCGCAAGGTCGGCTTGCTTGATGAAAAGCTCGAATGAGCCTTTCGAGCACCACTTGTCCAGACGGGAGATGATGCTATGGAGTGTACTGGGGATCTGTGATCAGAGCAGACGGATGTGCGGGGTGCATGAAGAAGAGACCTCTGAACACCAACGATCAATCTCTGCTGCTCTGGCGGAGGAGCACCCTCGCCGTCTTGTCGAACGACGACCAAGAAGCTGATGCAGCGATCCTGGAGCTGCTTCAGGGCGTTCCTAGTGACCGGTAAGAGATCGCGAGTAGAGGAGACGGGGAATGGGATACTTGTTAACACGGGCCTGCCTGATCATGGTGATGAGGGTGTTGAGAACGCCGATGGCTGGAGCGAGCCAAGGGACTGGGGTAAACTGGGCGGTCACCTGGGCGGAGTCGAGGAAGAGAGCAGCGGCATATGGGATTGTGGAGAGGACGGACATGGGTGGTCAAGAGAGAGGATGGGACATGGTGCATGGTGAGCGGGGACGGGGTACTTTAATAGTAAGTAGTACCACAGGATGGCTGGCACATGCGTCTCTTCCCGGAGCCAGCTCCGTCCCTGCCCCGGTTCAAGTCCCTCCTCGTACATGGCCCTTATCACCCCTCCGCACCCATCCATCTCTCTCTCTCCATCCCACCACCACATCACGCCATACTCTTCACCCCGTCCCGCAACGCCCTCTTGCAAGCCCTCCAGACCCACAGCGACGAATGGCTCAACACACGCTCCGCAACTGGCTCAGTGGCAAGCATGAGCTCGAGGGTCACCGTCTTGTTGGTCCCTTGATTTCATCACGTATGCTCCGTCCGAGTAACCCCTTCCTCCGCAGCTATCCCCCTAGTCCCCAACGCCTCGTGGCAATCCTTGCTATGCTCCGCAGACACGACGTTTCCTCGCCATCTGTCCCGGTCGCTCCGAAAGTGACGCTCGATCGCGCACCCACTCTGCTTGTGTTGCACGAACCTTCGACATATTTCTTGCCCGAGCAGGAACAGTAAGTCGACGCGCTCGTCACCCGACTGATCCTCAGCCGATTGAAATCCCCACACAAGACACACGGTATCCTCCTACCTCTTGCTGATCACTCATGCACTTTCGACCATCGAGCATCTGTCGACCCAGTCTTTGATGTATGTTATCTTTTTTTTTTCCTTCCCAGAGGCTGCACCCACAGACGCAGCTCGTCACCCGCGAGTCTTGTGGTTTTCGACACTCAACTAGATCACCTCAAACTCCCCGTACTTCGGACACCGTCTAGGAGTGCTTTTAACGAACGTGGTGATCCCGAGGATGTCCCTAGACCAGAGTCTGTGCTCTTTTTCACTGAAAAATATTTCGAATTCTCGGGCACATTTCAATGTCAGTTGGACCTTTGGATTCGTTCCATAACTTCCTGGCTCAGCCCCGCATTCCAGTACACGGACAACCCGACACGGAGCCACAAACATCTGTTTTTGTCTTGCATCGTATCGGGGAAGACTTGGTTGAGGAGGATTCCACAAAGTTTGAGTAGTGTTGTTGATTAGTGTTTGCATCCATCCATGCAATGAATGGACTCGCCTGCTCTTGTCCATAACATGCCATCTGAATCCGACGCCGGTGCATCAGCGTTCTTTTCCTTTGTCCTGAAGCCAGGTTCTTCCTTGCATCCCTCGTTTTTGCTGGCAGTCGACTGTGCTTTTGTTGTTCTCTTCTTGGTCTTCGCCTGGTCAGCGTACCTCACGAATGGCAATGTCCACTTCTTTATCCTAATGGCGATCGAGATTGCTCTATGGGCAAGTGTGAAATGGTACATCTGCAATTTTTCCTCGTGACGCTAGTGCTTAGGGATTGCAGGTTCGTGCAAGAGTTAAGAAGGCTGCCCGTCTCCCCAGATGAGGTCGCTCAGGAGAAAGACCAATGACAACCAGATCCAAAATGTGCGATCAAGCATTTCGTTTTAAAATGCAAGTCATTCACCGGCGTGCTTTGTCACTGCCTTCGTACCAACGTTTTGTTCGTCTGGCGCTTTCTTGTGCCAATAAGAATACTGCGAATACATCAGCGCTATGTCATACGGATTGAATACTTTGGCTTCACGTTCTCTTTCTGTCCCGTCCAGGCCTTCTCTAAATGATTGCGTCACGTCGCTGCTAGTCCCTCCACCTCCTGCAGGACCCAGGGCTGCAAAGTGCTGCGCTTGATCGATTACTTCTGTGAGACGCCCGCGGAACGTCTGTTGGAGGTCATCGTACGAGCCAAGACATATCCCCACATACAACGGCTACACACCTGCGTCAGAACTGTCCCCAATTCAAGGCTCTGTTCTTCTGATAATCTAGAAATTGGAATTAGTAGGACTGTCCGACATTCACTATACTTCGCTCACATCTCCATGATCATCTTCCCAAAGCCATACCATAGCCCACCCGCTCCAACGAGCGAGGAGAGCTTGACACTCCGAGGCTCTGCTCTGAGCGCATTCCTAACTCTTGTACCAAAGGCTGCTGGTGTGGCCACATCAGCCCAGTCGCTGGCCACGGAGTGAGTGAATGACTAGACGGTATAGATAGACCCCTACGAATAGAGAAAGATGTACGCTAACCACATCGGGAGTGGGGCCTTTGTCAAAGCCTTGATCTGTTGGAGCCCCTCGCTGAGCGTGATGATACCTGGGTGATTGATGAAAGCATACATCCTTATCAGAACCTCCACTGAGATGCCCCATTCGGGGTACATCTATCTTGAAGGTGCATTGTATTTTCTACAAGATCATATATAGCAGCAGTCTACCTGGTTGATAGAGCACCTACCTGGTTTTCTGCGAGGATCGCGTCGATTGAGAAATAATCGTAATCCATGGTGCAGAGGCAAGTGTGTGTGCTACACGCGTCTTACCTGACGCGTCGGTGGCGTGAAACTTTGCGAGTCTACAGTCAACCACATGAACATGAACACGATCAGACACTTTGCATTGCTCGCACGACGGCCAGCACGGCCGGCATCACACTTCACAACTCGGTGCCAACGCTCAGTCTCATCTACACCTCGGGTACATGCAAGAATAAAAAAACCGTCAGAGCTCGACTCGAGCCTGGGCAGCTTCGAAGAGGTGGCAAACCTTCCCGCCATTCGAAAACTGTTGAGTAATCCAGAAGCCGTAAAGGCGCTGGATGAGATCCAGCAGCTCATGCAAGAGAAAGGTAGACATGCTTGGTATCGTTTCCCTGCTGTATTGACTGCAGGCAATCATACAGGGGTTGACCCAACTATGGGCCCAACGACGATGCAATTGTTCCAGCTCTTGTCCAGTGCGGAATTTCGCAAGGCAGGTAAGAAACTCAAGGAGGAACTCGAGAAAGCTGGTGTTGATCTGGCAGACCAAGTAAGTTGAAAGGACGTGGTAGGCAAGGTCGTAGGTTTTTATCCTCTATTTTCAGGAACTCTTGAGTGCATGGAAGAATCTGCAGAAGAAGGCGGGCGGTAATTAACCAGCTCTGGCTGAGGAGGCTGATGAAGCTACTTGTTGGGAGCTGTCGTCGCTTTTACGATTATTATCGCCTTGGCTACAATCATTAAGCTGAAGGCTGGGTCGTCGTCGCGGTTGTGATCCTAATTAATTCTGCAATCATTGTCCATTAAGATAGCGGCGAGGTTTGCTAATCAACATACGTATTGGCCCCGTGCCATGGACACGGAGCAATCATCGTCTTCGCCAACCCAGGCACCTGAGCGTCCCCTTCCTGCTACTCATCTCTATTCAGTCGAGTATCCGGGTTACGTGCAGCATTCTTCTGTCCCCTTGGCAGTTCGCAATCTAGGTGGCACATCCAAGCTCGAGAGTGCATTTAAGCGCACCGCCGCGAGGAACGAAGCTCTGTTGGAGCTAAATCTCCGCTACGGTAACCCTTATGCACATCCAATACCAGGAGATGTCATCGGGACAAACAATATCCTGATCAAGGTCACGAAAAGAAGGCGCCGGCGGGTGGACGATGATGGTGTCGTTGGAGATTTCATTGCAGAACCATTGGGCGTCATTTTGAAGACCGCTCGGTTTCGCAGTGAGTCTGGCTATTATCGTGTTATGATGGACATTCACAGCGAGAGTAGCTATGGCAGATTATCAATTTCAACCCGAGATGTCGGACCCCATCGCACGGTTGCGGCTCGCAATGGACAGAATGGACGGTAAGCTGAGATAGGACGACTACAGAAACTGCATTAAACTGTTGGTTGGCAGTCGATGCCATCCGACAATACACTATCCCCGAAGAGAAAGAAGACTATGTCCTCTCTTCTCCGGCGGGGGGCGATCCAAACATCGATCCCGGCCTTGTGAAACATGGCGGATTATCAGTCACACAGAGTAATTTAAGGCTCATTCCACCGCCAATATTCAGTCGTCAGGGCATTCCTCAGAACTACAAGTAAGTCGGTTGACTCTCTCCCCACAGCATGGGCTTGATGATAGGTAGCTTCAAGCCGAACCCTGCTTCAATGGCTACTACTGTCGTCAACGAAGAAACTGGTGAGGAACGCAAGCGACTCATCAACAAGGGTCGTTGGAAGGGATATGGCCCCGCAACGGTCACTTTTGGGGATCTCAATGTTGGTAGCTGTCTTGGATTATTTTGTTTCCATTTTACACTCCATAGATCCCGGAAAATCCAATCCTTGCCGTGCAACAAGCCCGAAATCAAGTAAAACCGGAACTCTTGGAACGCATCACCCAAGTCGTATAAATTCGTCATTTTCTTCTGACATCATGACTAAGACGTCTAGTAGTTGATGCGAGACCGTCCAATCTGGACACGTGCTGCCCTGTACAATCAGTTCACTCCCGCGGAGGTTAGAGAGATACACAAGTGAGGTGTCTTTCTTTGCTCCATTTGTCACGTCTCACGTTTTGCAGTTCCAAAGTGTTACTTCCTCTTGTTTGCTATACATTTCAGGATGGACCCTGGCGGGATACTCTTATCCGCCTCCAATATGACCCAAGGAAGAAACCAGAGGCTCGATTGTAAGCATTTATCGGGGAGCAGCCTGGTCGAACCGCCTCACAAGTCCGACAGCTATCAGCGCATCTACTTCCGCAACGCAAATCATCCAATGTCAAGGGTCTCCATCGTCTCCCGGAGACAGGAAGGGAGGTCGGCGGCCACGTATATCACCCGGTCTGTCGAACAAGAGGAAGCGGTGGATGTTGAGCGGCGGTGACTAACACTTTCCTTCTACCTGGGCGATATTAAACACTGTCCTCCCCCTTTTTTTTCAGCAAGTCACACATATTCGATGGTGTTACACTCACAAAGGAAACGGCGGCTTTCCAGCTCTGTGACATATATGACCCCATGTTGAAAGATACGATTGAAAGTGAGGAAGACTTGCGTGAAACATGCGATGTAGGCATTTCAATATCCAGCGTTACCTGCCCACCTCACCCATCTCAGGAACGAGACGGATGGTATAGCGCGCATGTGTTCGAAAGGATCAAACTCGTCCTCCGTCACAAGTTCTTTTCACTACTACAAGGTTATGTCGCCACTCAGGAAGAATGCGAAGCACTACTTGAGGAAGGCGCGGCGGGGAAGAAAACGCAGACCACGCGAGTCAAGAAACTCAAGTATGGCAAACACAATATGGCCAAAGGAGCGCTTCGGCCGGAAGATGCAGCAGTATGTTCCACGGGTCGTTCTCACTAGCAACGATAATTTCATTCTTTTTATCTTTAGGCTGCGAGATTGCAAGCCGCTCTTGAACGTCATGCAAGGAATTTACAGGCGAGTCGCAGGGAGAAACTAGGGGATCATTCACTTGCGCTGGAATCCCGACCATAATGAGGAAACGTTGGAATGCAATGTTGCTTTTGTGGCCTGAGTCATACCGCATAGTTACGATAGGTGATACATATGTCGAGTGTGATCTATACGCTTGTGGTTCTGGTTCATCGCGGTGCTGCGATAAGGGTGAGAGGAAACACTGAGATCATGATGAATCTTCATTTTTCGCTGCGCGTGCTTTTCGCTGCCAAGGTATAAGATAAAGACCATGATTAGGGAAAGATTGTGCGTACAGATCCAACGAGTGCATGGCGAGCATTCTTGCGGAACTACATGATAAGATGGGGGTCATGACTCCAGGTATCGAGCGGACAAAGTTAGCACACCTTGGGATCAACCTATGCAAAGAAAGCTTTAACATTGGAGAACCATAGACACAAAATAAGAGCACACACCCCCTTCAACGAGCGCGTCCGTTTGGTCTGTGGCCGCTTGATACCATTGCGGTGGGCCTTGCTGATCTGGTTGTGGTTGGTGTGACTGGCGATGGGTTAAGCTATATTCCAAGCAATCGGGGATGTGCGCACTTCTTGGACTTGGCCATAACGTCGACTTGAAGACTTCGGGGCTGCACACTTGGCCGTTTACAGAGTGTGGCTGAAAAACTATGCAGTTTGTGTTCGGCAATTTCCGGCACGCTTTGATTGAAGCATCTAATAGCTGGCACTTTGCAACCTTTCCTCGTGGCCGTACGGCCCAGAGGCTCGTTAGGCTGCACAAAGAGTGATCGGTCGCGTCAATGGTCTTCTGGCGAACGATAGTCAACCGGTTGACCGTTGAGCTCGGTACCGTAGGATAGTATCTGCTTGTCCCGTGTTCGGGTCAGCCGTCTTCCTCGCCCGAAGCGCCGACAACAACTCTATCAAGCGTGATCAGCCTAATTTCAGCTCGTTCGTTTCCGAGAGCAGTACGTTTTTTTACACAATCATCGGCCGAGTTGCCATGATCGGCCGAGACTGCCCGGTTAAATAACACACTGTTGGCCCGAACAGCATTGGACCACTCTTTCGCTTCGCTACCGCAATCCATCACAATATCATGCCAGCCCCCGTCACTGGACCCCGCACTCTGTACGATAAAATCTGGGACGATCATGTCGTGTTGAGTGATTTCGCACGTATTGATCGACATTGAACTCACTGGCCCTCAGCGATGTCCTGGAGGATGGATTAGCCCTTATCTACATCGATCGGTGTGTGTATTGGCCTCACAAGTAACCCCGCTGATGAGTTTGGCTCGCAGTCACCTTGTTCACGAAGTCACGAGCCCTCAGGCGTTCGAGGGGTTGTACGTTGCCCGTTCGCTCATGTCACTTTGTTTGCTCATCGCGCGAGTAGACGGACAGCTGGGCGGAATGTTCGCCGGCCAGATTGCACCCTGGCAACTGTCGATCATAACATTCCGTGAGTGACTTCGCACTGCCGTGCAGAACCCAGATCAGAATCGTTGTTCAATACAAGTACGATCTCCCGCAAAAATTACAAGTCCGTCGATACGTTTATAGCAGAACCCGATTCCCGCGCACAGTGTTCGGCGGTCGAAGAAAATGTGAAAGAATTTGGACTCACTTACTTTGGTTTGACGGACCGACGTCAGGGTATGGAGATCTGTTCCTCTGCCAACTTTGTTACTGACCGAACTACAGGGATTGTGCACGTCATCGGACCCGAACAGGGTTTCACCGTAAGGCACTATCTCGTACTTTACTCAGTATACAACACTGACTTCTTACAGCTTCCGGGTATAACATGCGTCTGCGGTGATTCACACACCTCCAGTATGTCCGTAATATCAGATCTTCGCAGTCATTCATCCTTCCTTTACATAGCCCATGGCGCGTTTGGCTCCTTGGCGTTCGGCATCGGAACATCCGAGGTCGAGCATGTCCTTGCTACTCAAACCTTGCTGCAACAAAAGGGGAAGAACATGCGCATCACCGTAGACGGTGAACTCGTTGAAGGCGTGAACTCAAAGGACGTCATCCTGCATATCATCGGACTCATCGGAACAGCTGGAGGCACAGGCCATGTCATCGAATATGCTGGCTCTGTCTTCCGCAGCTTTAGCATGGAGGCTCGTATGAGCGTCTGCAACATGAGCATCGAAGCTGGTGCACGAGCTGGTATGGTTGCACCAGATGAAGTTACCTTCGAATATCTCCGCAATCGTCCCCTGGCTCCCAAGGGCGAAGCATGGGAACGCGCTGTAGCCTATTGGCGTACTCTCAAGAGCGATGACGACGCAAAATTCGATATCGAAATAAAGATTAATGCAGTCGATATACCACCCACTGTAACGTGGGGCACATCCCCCCAAGATGTTGTCTCCATCACTGGTTCCGTTCCGGATCCTGCAGCAATGACAGACCCCAGTAAGCGGGCGTCTGCAGAACGGGCCTTGACCTATATGGGTCTGCAACCGAATATCCGCATGGAAGAAATTGCGTTGGACAAAGTCTTCATTGGCTCCTGCACCAACAGTCGTATCGAAGATCTTCGTTCTGCTGCTCGAGTCGTCTTGGTTGCTGGCCCAAACGCCAAAGTGTCACCAAACGTCCAAGCAATGGTTGTTCCTGGTTCTGGGTTGGTCAAGCAGCATGCAGAGGCAGAGGGATTAGATATCATTTTCAGGCGGGCTGGTTTCGACTGGCGAGAGGCTGGATGCTCTATGTGCTTAGGCATGAACCCAGATCAACTGGCCCCTGGCGAGCGCTGTGCCAGCACGAGTAATCGCAACTTTGAAGGTCGTCAAGGTGCTGGAGGGCGGACTCACCTCGTCAGTCCTGCCATGGCAGCAGCTGCAGCCATCTCGGGAAAGCTTACTGACGTTCGGAAATTGCTGGGTTCAAGAGCCGAGACTAATATTACCGAAACGCCAACGCTGAAGCAATCGAGTCCATACGAGTTCTTGACAGACCCTGTCCTCCCGCCGCCAGAGCCGCAGCCCCTCACTCACCCATCTGGCGCGTCTCCCGTACAACTCCCCCCGTCTTCGGGCTCTGGGGCTGCGAAATTTGTCGTTGTTAGAGGAGTCGCTGCACCTTTGCACATGGCCAACGTCGACACAGATATGATCATTCCCAAACAATTCCTCAAAACATTGAAACGTACCGGTCTATCTAATGCGTTATTCTACGCTATCCGTTTCGATCCCAAGACGGGGCAGAAGACGGACTTTATCCTGAACCGTGCTCCATATGACCAGGCGAAAATCCTCGTCGTCACCGAGCCGAACTTTGGCTGCGGTAGCTCTCGGGAGCATGCTGCATGGAGTTTGTGGGTCCTCCCGTCTGCGTCTGGCTCCCGGACTGACGATCATGAATTGCAGGAATGACTTTGGAATTCGTTGTGTTATCGCCCCAAGCTTTGGCGAGATTTTCCGGAACAACGCCATGCAAAACGGCATGCTCCCCTTGCTGCTTTCTCAAGCGGAGTGCAAAGACCTTGCCGTGGACGTAGAGGCAGGTGTGGAGCTCGAGGTCGACCTTGAGAAACAGGAAGTGAGACGGGAGAATGGCAAGCCAGCGATCCGCTTTACGGTGGATCCCTTCCGGCGCCACTGTTTGTTGAACGGTCTGGATGACATCGCGCTGACACTGCAGAAGGAAGGTGCCATCGCCACGTTTGAGCAGCGCAGGAGCACAGTGTGGCCGTGGCTGGATGGGTTCGGGTATAAGGGGAACAAGATTCCGGTTGTCCCGGTGAAGACGAACAAGAAGACGGAATGGTGAAAATCCAGGACAATGTACTGCACAGTGTACGAGTAGGAGATACATATTGCGAATCGCGTTCGCCGTTGGTAGACTGAGCCCGAACACAGCCCAACTTGTGGTAATTTATTTAATTGGATGGCAGAGCACTTGAACGAGTCCGAATTCCGCCATCTCCCTCTTGTCCCTTCTCATCGTCTGAGTAGTGCTCCGGGGTATCACTCAAGACTGGAGATTTCAGTCCCACATGCCTCCAGCGACTACAACTACCACAATGGCCCCGGCGAGGTCTCGGGATCCCCACTTACAGAAGCCTCAACCCAAGTTGGTGAATGCAGACGGCTCACTGGCAAAGCAGGATCCCCCACAGTCCGTTTCTCGCAGAGCTCCACTCCCGTCGAAGCAGACACTGGTGTCAGAGCAGCTGCACACTAAGAAAGCGCCACATCGCTCCAGCCAGCCAATCATCAACTGGTTCCAGCGCAAACTCGGCGGGTCAGTCAGAGCAAGGAGGATCCAAGATGGAAACTGCTTGGATGTCGCCCAAACGGCCGTCCCAAATTCCAAGAGCCTTCTTGGTGTCACAACCGCGCCAGCTTCACGACCGAATGGTCGATCCGTCTCTTCCCCTTGGCCGCAAGTTACCCCTCCCACATCACAGCGGCAGGGTGCCCTCCACCATCACAGGAGGGGTGTTTCATCTGCTGTGTCGCAACGACGTACCATCTCCCTTAACGACGTGGACACTGAGCACAATCAATCTCTGTTTTCTGGTGATGATGATAACGTGGATGCCTCCACCCGCTGCTCGTCCCTAGCTCGTGATTCGATGTGGTCTCCTGCGAGCGCCCTCGAGGCTGATGAGGATGCATCATTGCGTCCCCTCCCCCCTAGCTCCCCCCCGTCACCTTCGCTTTCCCACTCCTCTTCATCCTACATTTCTCATTCACGAACCTTCCGCAGCATTGCAGCTAGCACCAAACCTACCACTGTCCTTAGCATTGATCTTCCGCCTGCAGGTGTGGGGCACATTGCCCAGGTCCCTGCGACTCCTGTATCACAGATCTCGCCACGCCACGCACTTCATGCTCGCTCATCTTCCACCGGTACCAATGGTGGCCTGGTTGGTAGTGGCGCATCTATCACATTTTCCGCCCTCCCACCATCCTCCCAATCTCTATCGCATCCTCCTTCCTCCTTGACACATGCAAACTTTGCTTCATCAAACTCTGGGCTGTTGGGATACAATGTTCATGGACTTCAGGCACCGCTCCATACGGCACACCATCCACGAAATAATCCACGCCCCTCTTCACCACCCCTTGACAATGCCTCAATGCTCACACTCGCTTCCTCGGCATATGCGATACCCGGGGCACGCATGACCATTGGTTCGTTGGGGTCCGCAACCCTGTCTGGCTTACTCGGAGGCGGTGACTCCATATCTCACTTGGGAGGTAGTGTCCTTGGGGATCCAGAGGGGGAAAATACCAGCCAATTCCATCTTGCTGATGACGATCGCTTAGATGTCGACGGGGAGCGGGACGTGGACGCCAGTGTTCGCGCCCTCAGACCCAGAAGTTCGAGGAGAGGAAGCTGGGATAGCGAAGTCAGTGGATGGAGTGCCAAGGTTCTCGGGAGTGGTCTAGGCGTAATCACGGGGAACAAGAACATGTGGACAAGCAACAGTATGAAAACCGGCGGGCCGGTGAGCTTGGAAGATGGAGATGATGAGAAGGTTAATGAGAACGTGATTGAGGGCGGGGTAGGTGCGGAGTCGCCATTGGAGCCTGAGGATCGAGGTGTGCCTCTTACTAGTGAGGTTGGCGGAGATGATGACCGGAGCCAAGCAGTGTTGGGACGCCTTGGAACTCAAGAACGTAATTATAATGAAGAAGATGTACCCTCGACGTTGGGACGGTCGAAGGGTGCGGCAGCTTTGAAAGCCTTGTTTGTGGGCGAAGAAAGTTGACTTTCCTCCGACGCTCATCGCGAAGGATGCGTGCTATCGTTGAACGTTGGGCTCGTCCCTGACATTCTTTCTTGTTGCCCTTTGGGCAGAAATCGGGTTATTTGATCATACTCTATGCGCCACGGTATACTAGAACCAAAGCCCCTGTATTTACTACTGACACTCACCCTCGCTTGCCAACTGTCCGGGACTTTTTTTTCCTAATTACCACCATCCCGTGTGCCTGAACAGATCTTGTACAACCTGCAGCCACTGTTCTTTCTGCAATTTTGTCTCCTCATCAAATGGTGCTGGCCGAGCTCATAGAAAGGGCTTGCTCGGAGCTGTCATGGAACTATTTGCCCTACATTCTTCTACAACGCTTGTGGAGACTTGCGAGTGCTAATACGAGGTTTGGATTTGGCAAGCTTATCCTTGCCGTGTCCATGACGGGTGCTCTCAATGCTGGCGCGGGCTGCCCAGACTACTCCACGTATTCACAAGTACGACAACTGCTTCTTCGAATTTAATGCTTAATAACGACCCTCCAGACGCCGCACGGCAACCCTTCTTCTGGTCCTTTGGGCTTGCCCTACATGCGGCCTGATCTCGCGTGCCGTACTTTCAACAGCACATCTGTCGAGGTAAACCGCGTCAAAGTCTCTCTTGAGTCAGCAGACGTCTTAGATGCTCATCCCGTTCCCGTAGAAAACCATTTCGGACATGAACGCGCGTTTGAAGGACCCCGATCTTGCACGTCTGTTCGAAAACACGTTTCCAAACACCCTTGGTGAGTGCCGACTTGACGAGTGGTAGCCAGGGTCTCCTCGATGTTGAACGTGACTTGCAAGATACCACCGTCAAATACTTCAACAAGGCATGCTGCCAGTCGAAATGTGACACTAAATGTTAACTCAGCACACAGGATGAAAACTTGGCTTTTATCATCACCGGTGATATTTCGTACGATCAACTTGTAGCAGGTAGATATACCACTGATGAGTCGTTTCTGTAGTGCGCAGTGGCTTCGAGACACTGGAAACCAGGTTTGTTACTGAGCCTGAGACTTTCCCCAGTGCTCATCAAAGTGATTCAGTTTGCTCACTATCGTAATCTCTTGTCGATAGATCAGGAGCTTGCCACCCTCGTCAAGACTGTCATCAATAATGAGGCACGATATATCTCCGAGCATCCCTATTGTGGTGCTTTCCATCCCCCTCCGGAGAGCAGTTTACCTCTTGCCCACAACGCCTGGGCCGACCGCGTAGCCGTTAATCCGTGAGTTACATCTTATAGATATTTCATGACGAGAGTTTGATTGATCGTATCAGCCCCGTCGACAACCTAACCGTGTTTGAATGCAAGGTATGTCTCAGATCTTGCTATTGAGAGAACCAGAACACTACGAATATTTGGGCGATATAGTATGAACTCGACTCGCTGTGTAGTTTCATCAAACTATCTGGAACTTACTACAAAGCAACAAAAGACTCATCAATGATGAATGCCAATTGCAAGTCTTTTTTTCTGCTCGTCTCTGCCAAGGATCGATCAACACTTACGCCCACATAGGGTTATATGCAATTGATCAGATCTTCCGTGTTATGGATGAACAGTCCCAACCCTCGTTTGACGTCAACTTTAACTTCAACTCGTATTACAACTGGACTGGGCTTCCAGGGTCCCTCGCTGGTTCGGTTAATAATGGTGGCAATGGTGAAATCAAAGGTTACACAGGTATGGTCGGAACTAGTCATCGTCCCTCCGACGATTTGTCTGTCTACGGTGAGTTGGCAACAACAATATTGGTGCTAAGCCAGCTTGATAGTATATGTCAGCTTTCCTTACGCCGGCAAATGCCATGCTCAGTGTCGAACTGACCAACTTGGCAGCAATACTCGACGACGCTGGTATCGCACCTAACGTCAGCGCTCAGGCCAAGCAATGGAGCGAGGGCATCAAGGAAGCCATATATGAGCATGCCGTAGGTCTCGACGATGGGGTTGCAATCGGTACTAATGAACGCTGTCGCTTAGATCATTGACAATGTCTTTGCATATGAGATTAATGGTGTGTTCTAGAGAGTTTTGATGACCAATGTTACTGATCCGTGGTCAAGGACTTGGTTCCGTCTACATGATGGATGATGCCAATGTGCCGGTGAGCAAGCCTCTTTCTGATTCAAATGGATGTACATGAACCCCCCTTTAGTCCCTCCTTTCACTCCCTTATCTGGGTTTTCTTGACAAGAATGACTCTACTTATGTCAAGACAAAGAAGATATTGATGTCCCGCCAAAACCCTTATTACGCCAAGGGCCAAAACTTCAGCGGCATTGGGTTAGTGACCCGAATTTACGACGAGCGAATCTCAACTACTCACCCACAGTGGTCCCCACATTGCTGCATGGAACCCGTGGCCGATGTCACAAATCACTAACATATTTGGCAGTGATGAAGACGACGAAATCCTAGAGTCCCTGTACATGATTGTCAATGTGAGTCCCTGCGGTGCCTCGTCCTTCTGATTATGATTCAACTAAGCATATACAGAACACGGCGGGACTCGGCTTGGTCCACGAGTCGATCGACATTTACAACAGGAACGAGTATACTCGATCATGGTTTGCATGGGCCAATAGTTACTTCAGCGAGATGATCTTGGATCTCGCTCAACGAAAGCCCCACCTCCTATTCGACAGCTGTGAGCCTTACACGCCAGGACAATAAACATGTCTGTGACTCTGTTCTGAGATGTGAATCGCCTTCTAGAACAAGCGATGAGTTCGGGGCAAATTCAGTAGCACAGCCACTGTACTGTTGTTTTGAGGACACTATTCTCGTGGATGAAGTACGATTGACGCGTAAGGCAGGACGTACATTCGTTTCTTCATCCTTCTCTTTGTCCACCGTCGTCCATTGTCCAACACATGTCCTTCACGGCTCACGAAATCGGGACTCTCATAGTTGTCGTGCTCAAAGCGGTATGGCACTTTCACTAACCCTTGTGGCTAACTTTCTGACAGCAAGGGCAGAAAAACTTGCCAAATAAAAGGCATATTGGGAAACAAGCTCCGTATTGCCTGGTGACGCTGAATGAGGAGAGGCGACGAACCAAAGTAATCAAGCGCGGTGGCCAGCACCCAGAGTGGGACGAGGAATTCCGGTTTACCATATTCGAGGATGTAGAGGCTGGCCTTGTTCGGTCTGCGCCAGGGAGTGACACTCCTCCGCCACTGCCTCCAAAGAAGAGGGGTCCCAAGAGAATTAGGGGCGGGAACTTTATGAGGTTTCAGTGTTATGCTGATGACGCGCGTGATCCAGACTTCATCGGCGAGACGCTTGTTGATCTCACAGAGGCCTTGACAAAGGGCGAGACAGATGGTGAGCCACTGATATCAATCCTGGTCAATCTTGTTGATCTCGCGTCAGAGTGGTTCACTCTCATGAACAAAGACAAGTATGCGGGCGAAGTCTATGTTGAATTGACGTTCTGGTCGAATGTGCGTTGTGAAATAAGTGGTTTGGCAACCGTGCTGATCCACCATCATCAGGAACCCCCGCCAGAAAAGAAATCCTCTCGAAAGCCAATGATATCAAATAAGAACTATGGCGGACCTGGATCATTTGTCCCAGCGGACGGTAGTGCTTCGTTGAACGGGAACACTCATCCGACCGCTCGCACAGCTAGCGCAACTTATCAGCTTGATTCCTTACCGTCATCCCTCCGCGCCACCGGTTCCCGTCCAGAATTGTATGCACCCCCTTACGAGCAATGGAACGTGGCACCGTCAGCGGACCAGATGACCAATGATTTTGCAGAACTTGGCGTGGTGGTTCATCGATCGCAGGACAGTTGCACAGTCAGTTATTTTCCCCCTTCTCGCATACATGCCATCTGATACGCTTTCTCAATCCTTGAATCAGACACTGAGGCCGTCGACATCTACAGGCTTTCATCCATTACCGCTGCCCGGTTCGGAGTCCTACGAGCAGCAAGATCACATAGAAGAATCTAGCTTTGTGTACGATAATGCGATTACTCCAACGACCCCTCAGTCTCGCCTTAACTTCAATTCTTCCTACTATCCAACTTATGAAAATGAATCAGTCTCCAGTCATCCCCATCCCGTCCGGAATCATGGTCCAAGATATAGCATGCCTACATCATCATCCGGTTTTGTACCCATTTCCAGTGTTCCCACCTCGTCCAGCTACGCCTCAGTGTCATACTCACCCGAACCTTTCACATTCAGCGTCCCACAGGGACATCCATCCCACTCACCATCTCCCAACCCACCTCCGCGTGCTGGATATTCCCCTCATCACACACACCCGGGATACACAACTGTGCCATCGACACCAACCTCTTTGACTACACCTCCTCCCCCACCTCCACTACCACCAAGTGTTTCCTCTCATGGCATCACACACTCATTGAGCGCCTCACAGGTACCCGACTATCATTCATATCAACTGACGTCTTTGGGTCACGAACAAACTGTGCCATTTCCTACGCAGTCCGTAGAGTATGGTAGTCCGCTGCCTCTACCTACCCCAGTCCACTCGGCACCTCCTCAGATGTACCCAGCACACACTCCTACTACGCCATCGCCACCTTCTGAGATCCAACCCCTTCTAGCTCCTAATTTCTCTACTATGGGCTCCAGACCTTTGCCTCAGCCTGGACAGTTCCAGCGAGATCGTCGCTATTCGGTAGCCGTCCCGCCGTCCTCGAGCTTCCCTCAGCAGATTGGCGCGGGTTTTCCAAGCAGTGGATCTTTTCCTCCTGTTCCTCCCGTCCCTCCGCACTATCACAGAATACCCTCCGCGCCTGGCCATCCAGCTCTATCTGAGCCTTTGAACTCTCGCCCGCCTCCACTGCCCATACCTCCAAGGCCACCAATGTTGCCTCAGCCACCACTTGGATATCATCCCGTTCAGCCCGCGTATCAACCACTGCCGCCGCCGCCATTGCCAGACATGCCTCAGCGTACGCAGCTTCCCCCGAGTATTTCACCGTCCTTTGGTAATGCCTCGCATTTCCAAGGACCGGCGCAAAGGCCACCTCAACTATATCCCAACTATGGCCAACCTTTGCCAACTCCTCCTGTTCACGGGGACCGGCAGTGAAACATCTTGTAGTCACATACTCTCAGCAATGTATTGTCGCTCTCATCCACCTCACACAAATCATGATTACTGCATCTTGGATAGTAAATGCATCGTCACTTCCAGCCTTGATGGATGCCGACTGGCAATCGCTTTCCATTTAGAGTGCTGCATTTCACTCGATCCATCTACCCGTCCTTTGTTTTGACGTTCACGATATATAGCATGTATAATAGACGCGATCCATATATGCATGAGTCTGGATCATGACTAGCGTTGCTCCTGTCTTGCTCTCTCGTCTCGCCAGCGAGCAATTGCCGACTCTGTGGGTACAAGACCTTGACGATAAAGCTCCGTGACAGCGAGCTTACGGATCGCAGTTTCAGACTGCCGAAGTTTGGCTTCGTGAGACTGGAGAGCATTTTCTGCGCCGATAACCAGACCAGCTGTTGCAACTTGATCAAGCAAAAAACATGAGAACAATGAAACACAAACATTTGTGTCAGACGACTCACAGATGGTGACAAAAAATGCCTTGAACGGAAGGGTCTGACGCCTTGTCGTGCAGAAGATCAAAAATGTGCGAGATGCTGGTATCGTCGGCGCGCACTCACCGGAAAGGCGGCCATGTGTAGTGAGCCAGAGTAACGACACCGAGGCCGAACACGCCCGACTTGGCAGCAACCTGATAGAACAGTTCCCTCGGTACTGCGGTTGGGTCAACAGAGAGACGGACCTTGGAGCCTTCGACTACCTGAATCATATATGCGCGGTTGACCGCTTCGTCTCGACGAGCACGCTCGGTCGCCGTCGACATGGGGGGAAAGTGAGGATGTTGTGTGATCTTAAGTTGGTCCACTGCACTCACACGTGCGTGCTCTTCTGATGCATACAGTCCCACAGCACAGCAGCGACAATCGCTCAAGTTCCGCACACATCAATAATCTTATTGGAGGCTAGTAGGTAGAGCGTATCGATTACTGGGGTCAATCGTGGAGGTATGCTGACGTGTTTTGAAGACGTCTCTCTGACTTCTACTCGCCCTGAAAGTCGATGCTTGCGAGTTCGTTCCTTTTCGAGCATGCTAACAAGCGAGGGCCGGTATGTACAACTTGTATGACAGGATTACTGAAGCACTGTCGCTGTGTGCGAATGAGAAATGGGTCAACTCAACACAAGAGAGTCGATACTGACAAGGGCAACTTCCGTGGAGACGTTGCGGAGATCCCAAAGACGTACTGCACCATTGCTGTCCCCACAGACGACGAAGTGAGACCACGTATCCGCTGATTATATGTTCAGTCGGGGAATTCTTCTGGAGGGGCATGTAGACAAACCTTTCTCGAATCGTCCACGCCTCTCTTCTGTGATAAAGCCAAACTTCTGAACTGTTCGAGTAGGCATACGGTGGTCTTGGACTTCAAACTGCGTTTCCAGGTGGGAAACCTGAGATGGACTTGATAAACATTACCGCTCAGAAACTGACTAGGATACCTCAAACAGCGTGCAGAAGAGAGTATCAGTTTTGTGCGCGTGGTATGGGGTACAAGACATCCTAAGAGTTTGCACGACGCGTTCTGCGGACATGTCATAAATGGGAACGTCGCGATCTGCTCCGACGGAGACGAGTTTGTGGCTGGTGTCCACGATAGGCAGGAGGGAGTGGACGTGGGAGGAGTGTTTTATGGCTAGCTCGACCGCCGAAGCACCAGAAAGGTCCTGCGCAATATCCCAGAGATGCACACGATGATCGTAGCCCCCGCTCGCAAATTTCAAGGGAGACATCAACGATGTCACAGCACTTACACCGTGTCTTTTCGTCGTATTCCAATCACGGTGCAGTGTGATATGTCGGGAAATCTGGAAAGTATTTGTCAGAGAGCGGGGCAGAGCTACTGGACTGCCATGTTGACTTGACCATGTCCCAAATACAGGAGAGCGATCTGATTTTGTTTTCGCGCATGACCGAGAATTATGACGGGTTCTCCCTGGTGGGATAGTATGCATGCATCGTGAACGAACTCCTCAAAAGGTAAAGAGGTTGATCGAATATTGTGATCCAATTTCAGCGCACTCGTTGTACCAACCTGGTCAATGATGCCATGTGCAGTGACAACGCATGTGAAATCGCCATCATGCAATATACGGCGGGGTCTGTCATGAGGGCCGAGCGAGAGCGGCAAGTTACCACATGCGAGGGTGAAACCACGAACGAGTGAGCTGTGATCAGGAGGTGAAGGAAGCACCTCTGCTTCATCTTCCACTATTACCGAACAGTCTCGAGAGTAACCCAAACGATCCGTTTCGAGGACATCGTGTTGACGGAGTTGGTCGGAAAGAGATTCGCCTATTCGGTGATCTTCCATCGAGCGTGCGGGAAGTGTGCCGTTCACAAGCATATTTAGCTGGACTGGGTGCGGGTGAGTGTCGTTGCTACGGACGACGGGCATATCCTCGGGTTGCCCCACAACCTGTTCTGGTGTCTGTTCGATGCTTGGTCGTGGGTCTGTGCTCGCTTCCGACGATGAAGCTCTCAAGCCACTGTTCAAAGGTGGGAGGTAGATATTCACATAGCCAGAGCGGAAGGTCAACCACCGAGCAGGATCCTCTTCCGCGACTGGACGAGGAGGGTCCAAAGTTAGATCAAGGTTGCTCTCTGTCGGGTATGCTGTATGTATTGCGGCCCAATGTCGAGGAACAGGCTTGGTGTGCATGGCTTGCACTCGGCACGACTTCGTCCCTGTCGTGGAGGACTCGACGAGCTTTCTCTTGACAGAGTAACCCGAAGATGGAATCGAGGATTGATTGTCAGGACGCTGGGGAAAGCCTCCGAGTCCAGCGAGCGGCCGTGGGGCAAGTCTGATTCGACTGGGTCCGGGCTCATTGCTCTGCGGCGAGTTCAACAAGATCTCTGAGAATCAAAGCGATCAGGATCACCTGGGCAACGTCACTGTGGTTGTCACGGGCTTTGACCAAAGATGGAGCCATCGCACCCTGTCGTGTGATGCCGATGCTTTCTGTGCCTAGGTGAGCATTGACAGGGTGCAATCCCGTCCGTATGCCGTCTGAGTTGATGAGAGGACAAGTTTAGTGTGTTGTAGCAAGATCTGACGTTTAGAATAACCTCTAGTGTCGCGCTCTGTGGACTGGGTGGCCTGCCGAGTGCGACAGATGAACAGCACGCTTCTGTCGCGATCCAAGTACCTGAATGACACGACGGAGAGGTGACGATTGGTACGTAGATAGTGTTTCTGGTCCTCGATCCATCTCTTGCGTGCGTTATGGCTTCCGGGCGCCCCTAGGTGGCACTCCGGCGGGAGATGGACCTCCACAAGCTCCTGCCCGAGTGCCTTCTCCGTCCTGTTGTTTGGGAGACTGGGAAGCGGTGCGCGGGTCGTTGATGTGTGCCCTCTTATTCTCTTGGACGGTCTCGAATCATGGGAGGATGGACCTCTGTACGGAGTGGGTGCCGGGCGGGCTGTCCGCACACGGGGTATGACTGTGGAACCCTTGCGGGAGAGGCGGACCTCGTTGGGCTGGACGTCCTCCATCAAGGGACCTGTTTGAGCTTGTTTGCGTTTCTCCGACATTCAACATGGACGACGTCGACTCCGCCAGGTCGAAACGGACGCTGAGGACGCCCCCGCCGTCGTCTGGAAAGAGACCCAAGACAGAACGCTACGACACCAAACTAGACTGTTACACCCCGCCTCCCCTCCCACTCAGCGCCACCCAAGGCGTAGAGCGCATTCCTCTCCCTGCATCTGTCGTCGTAAACCGCTTGTCCTCTCAGTATCTGGAGCTGCTCGCCACCCAACGTACCGAAGTTCTTCGCGGACAAGGCAGGCGTGTGGTGGGCTTGCCCGTGGTGCTGTGAGTCTCCCTCGACTCTCTCTTCAACGGCGCGCTGATCGATAAGCAAGTAACGATGGGATCGTCCTGAATTGGTACTCCTACTAACACACTCCAATACTGCATCCGCTTATTGTCCCGAACAGGGTCCGCCCCAAGTCGGGCTCGGTCGATGGCGTGCGGCCGCACGAGGTTGGCGATGTCCCTTTCATCAACAGTCAAGCCGTCACGTCTGCAAAACATATGAACGAAAAGCTTCGCCTCCCAGTCGGCGGTGGTTCCGGTAGTAGCGCTGCAGACGCCATCGTCGTCGATTCAGACGAGGACATGAGCGGAGTTTCATCTCTTCCCCGCGCTGACACGCCAAATGACCTACCAAACAATCACGATACTTCCGTAAACCAGGGTGTAAACAGTTACTGGGACTCGGACATAGAGTTGCTAGAAAGCAAAGCAGAAGATGACCCGGTGGCCTCCTACCACTCTCCTCTTCCGCTCCCTCGAGAATTATCTCCAGTGGAGGTCTCTGACATGTCATCGGACCTGCCTCCAAGTTGCGCATCAACGAGGGAAGAAGACGCAGTCGCACTGTATGGGCTTTGCTCCGATGGCACTGACGTGACGACCTCTGATTCCGAGGTTGATGATGCAGCAGACAAAGAAGCGACTGGTGTTGAGGACATTGATGGCAATAGAATTTCCGCTCGGCACGCGAAACCGCCGTCCCTCCCGTCCCTGCAACCCATTAGGAAGTTGATTGCAGGAAGGGAACGGCGAGGTGACCCTGAGCGTGACATCCTGCCTGAAGGAATGCTTGTCGCGCCAGGGGCATCACAGAAGCAGGGGAGAAGAGAGTTTCTCGAGGAAGCTCCTGCCATTACGAGCAGCGAGAGCGACGAGGAAGCGGACATTCAGGCTTCTGATCCGCAGCTTAAAAGAGTACCTTTGCCTAAAACTCACAATGGGCGTGCTCGGCGACTCTTGATGCCAGAGTCTGCTGACCTTCCGTTGGTCGCGGTCACGATGAGAGGCGACTGCCATTTCATAGAGAGAGAGAAGAAGTGAGTGTTGGATTGATGTTGTGGTCTTGCAGCCACTGATCGTGCAACAGGTTTCGTATAACTGGCTACTCACTTCCTAATCCTGGAGTCTACCGACATGTAGAGGACGCTTGTATAATCGGGGACACCGCAGTTCTCGGATGTGACAAAGGGACACATCAGATCTCATTCCTTTCTGTCGCGGTATGCATGCGGATTCCTGTCTGTTGAGCGGCTATGAGGTCTTGATGGCATATGAACAGGGAAAGCCGCAAATGATCGATGTCGCGCGGTGCCCACACAGCAGTGGACTGCGCTACCAAGATACGCAGAAGAGAGGTGTGAGTCGCCTCGCTGCAATACACGCCGAGGGTGGCCACATCAAATTTTTGTCTGGTGGCTACGATGGAACGATTCATGAGTGGACGGCTGACGTCGAAACACTGAACGATCCTCGTTCTAGGAAAGTTGTCTCGCATGGTGCCTGCGTAATGGCGCTAGCATACCGTGATCGTGACAGATCGGTCGTGGCATCTGCGCAGAGGAGACTGCACATAACGGACCTTAACCGTTGCAAGACGATGACTCATCCTTTCTCCAATGAAATCCAGCACGTACACATACATCCACAGGCAGCGTACATCACGCTGCTAGAGGTGAGTGACGTGGCTGCATGTTGGCGGTGATATGCTCAATATGGTTCCGAGGTCCGGCACCTGGACCGCCAAGTTCAGTTGTATGACAGCCGCAAAGGGGGTTTTGACAGCGAGCCATGTTTGAGTTTCGGCCACCGTAACACAAAGGGCAAATTTTCGAGGGGACATACGCGAGGTAGCGTTCATCTCGTTCACTTTGCAAAGGGAAGCGAAGACGGGGATGTGCTGCTGTGGGACTTTCGAAACAACAAGGTAGGGTCTTTTTTGGTTGCAACTGGGAGGAGATACGATGAAAGCTCTGCCCAAAGAGGGCGGTGGTCGAGAGGCGTTTCGAGCAGGCTGAGAAGGTGGTGCACACCATCTTTTCAGATAGGGACATTGTTGCGTTCGGACAGGGCGTCGTCACGTTCTTTGAGGATTACCTGGCATAGTCTAGCAATTGAGAACACGCGAGAGAGAGAGTCTGCTACGCCACTGCATTGGTCCTTGTTTGGTCGACACAACCAACTGAGCGCGATGTCCAAAGGCCAAGTCCACCTCGTCGTCCGTCCCTTTGCTTGCCCACCCGCCCAGCGCGCTCACATGCATTCTGTTAGCGTATCCTGATTGGTGCCGGAAAGGCATCGCCAAGTCCTCCCGTCGGTCCAGCGCTCGGCGCGCGTGGTGTGAAATCCATGGATTTTTGCAAAGAGTTCAACGCCAGGACCGCCCACGTCGAACCCGGCGTCCCCATTCCCACCATGATTCACGTCCAGCCAGACAGGACGTTCACTTTTGTCACAAAAACGCCTCCAACCACCTACCTCCTCAAGCAAGTCGCCGGCGTCGAAAAAGGTCCAGCCCGTCCCGGACACGACATACTTGGCACCATCAGCCTCAAACACGTGTACGAAATCGCCAAAATCAAGGCAAGGGATGACCACCTCAGACATCTCAAGTTGGAGTCGATCGCGCGCACTGTCATTGGCACCGCAAGAACGTTGGGACTCCAGGTCGTCCCGTGACCCGGCCCGTCCTCTGTAGGCCGTTCTGTCAGGTACGCCCTTGCCAACATCGTGATCCATCGGCTTATCATCCGTCCCCGATGCGACACCGTCCGTCTTATCAATCTGTCATGATGCGTCCTCGCCCGCCACCTTCCCCACCCCCAGCCCACCATCCTCGACCCATGTGCCAATCTGTAGTTAGACATTTGTTGAGCCCACCCCCTCCCGGCTGCTGCAGTACGCGTATCCCGTCATTCTCGACATCATGTATTGGGGAACATTAATGAACAAGCGCGGTGGCGTCATCCGCGTTCGAGTGCCTTGTACAAGGTTAAGTTCATGCACCTCGTAATCAAATTCACATTTCATAATGGCAAGTCTCCGGTCCTCGTATACCGAGAGCCAACATGCACTGCTTCTCGAATCCATCTGATCTAGCCTGACCGTTACATGCCATGCTCATGTTCCGCCGTCCAATCGTTCGTTCCATCTTTCTCCTCCGAATGACCTCACCGCAATTTTGCCATGCTGCTGACACGCTTTACTCGCCCAGTCTCACCACACCTTACCCGCACTCCTGCGACACGTTCTTTTCTTCTCGCTCGCCACTGTACCATTCCTGCCATTTCTGGCCGCTTCCCTCACGCGTGTACTTTCTCAAGCGCGTGAGATTCATCTTTCTTGTCGTTTATTGCCACGATCTGTACGTCTTTGAATATTCTTGCTCGAGATTCTCACCTTGGACGCCCTTCTAAATTCTCGGTTATCCCTAGGCCATCGACCATCGTCTCATCTCTTTAATGGCAAGTCTCGTGTCTATTCCAGCGTGCCACTACGACGCCAATCCGCATGTTCCATGGGTAAATCAGCGCTTATGCTCAACGCGTGTTGTTCCTCGATCACGTCGGCCTCGACCTGACAGCCGCATCGGACTTTACTCCACTCAAAAGACTCCAGAAACTTAATAGATCTGGCTTCTCGCGACAACACGTTTGTTGCCTCATACTCATCCGTGATCTGTCACAACAATGTCCACGTTGCGATAAATTCGTCATACTGCGAAAAAAAGAAAAGAAAACAAGGCTATTTTGTGAAATGATATTCAAAACTCGCCCTATAAAGAGTCCATCCTACCCGGCCAGTGCTCTGTAGAGTTGGCTCAGTTCACCTCTCCCTCACTCGGAAAGCATCCCAGTCATCCTTCTACTCTCGTGATGGCGGCTTCGACGAACGATGTTTTGTCCTGGACAAACCAAGACCCCCGTGAAAGCCAACTCTTCAACACATGGGGTGTTCTCTACCGCTTTGCGGTTCAGTGCTCTCCTTCACCTTTGTGTCGGCGTCGCTGACAACCCGCCGCAGACCGTAGTGAGCAACAGCGGGCAAAGCACCACCACTCTGTGGCGGGCGGTCCGCGCCAACAGGGAGGATCGTGTTGCGAAGCTCGAGTGGGCTTCCAACGGCGGACTTGGGCGAGCAGTGATCGGCAAGGTAGGAGAAAGAATCGGGGAAAAATACATGCACGTTGCCTGATCAATATCTATCTCACAGAACGCGGTCCCGATGTCCGACCTCGTCCGCCCTGATTCTCGCTACCCGGTATGTTATAATCTGCGCAACACCCTGGATGCGACGCTCATCATATGACTAGGGCGCACGGATTTTTAACGCGCCCGATGGCCTACAATATCGTTGGCGGCCGTCTTCCAACACCCCCGAGATTTTGGTATGCTCCGAGTACGATTTTCGCCATCTTGCATGCACTGATGATGATCCACTCGCAGCTGGAGGATCCCGCAGGAAATGTTGTCGCCTTCTTCCGGCCCACGAGGGCCACCCGGTATCAGATCGGGGATGTCTACGGAGAGCTGCACTTTCTCCGGAACGCGGGTGCGGGAACGATAGTGAGGCTCCTCTGCTTGGAGTCACGTCATCGTACTCATGTTCCTTGACCATAGACACACCCACCCATGATGGACACGGTTACGGTAACAGCCATGCTTTACCGATTTTGCCAGGCATTTGGTCTTTGACATCGCACTCTCATCACATCCACATTGTAAACTAGATCGGAGACACGTTCTCATCATACCTGTCCACGGTGACCTGTACATGTGTACTATAATTGACATGCAACCCACAAAATTTCATCCGAAACAGCCGGTGTTCCTTTCACGCAGTCAGATGATGCTAGCATGACGCCCCCATCGATGTCACAGAACACGGGTTTTTACGCCACACGTGGGGAAACACGATGCAAGGCGAAACCTTTCACAAGTCAGAGCGACGACATTCATTTACGATCAATCGGCTGATAACAAGCAAATAAAGTGATCTTTGGTGCGTGCTCACAGCTTGGCCTTCCCAAGGATCTCCTGTTCGCCCGCAGTCACAGCATCCATGACCTCATCGACCTTACGAATGACCCATTCTGTGCCCTCGTCACTGGCGAGGAATTTGTCTTCCTCGTTCAGGTTCTCTTCATAACGAGCCTTGAGGAGACCAAAGACATGACTGGTGAGCTGAGGACCGACTCTTCCTTCGGCTCGAAGTGTAGCAATTCCAACAACTGAGCCCAAAGCCCGAGTGAGATTGCCTTGTTCCAGGTCTCCTCGCGGCAGAGGGGACAGAATCGTGCCGTAGGCCTGGATGATAAACGCTAAATAAAGATGCAGATTTAGTATTCATCAAACTCGAGGCACGTCATATAAACGAGGCGATGCGATAGATTGTCATCAAACGGAGGGGAAAGATAAGGCCACGGGGTAAGATGGAAAATGAATACGTACTGATGAAATCGGGATGAAGTGCCCCCAATTTGTTGTACAACTTGACCGCATGAGGTTCATAGATGGACTTCCACAAGCCCATACCCCTTTGGACGGTCGCCTCGATGTTCTCTACGCTGGCTTCCCTGCGTGCGAGAAACGCTAGCGCCTCGTGCTGCTATGCGATACCAGATCTGTTCTCACCTGATTGAGTTCTTTCGTAACGCAGCGTATACGTCGTCTTCCAGTGCGTCCCTTAAGCCCGTCAAGGACGAGATCGTCTAAATTACAGTTCATTTTTTTAATCAACTCTCTAGGAGTGAAAGCCTTGCTCCTTTTCGTTTTGTTTCGTATAGACTTACCCGAGGTACGCCAACGAAGATGACGCTCTTCAACGCGGCCTCGCGCATCATGGCAGCTCTGTTCACGGCTTCGGTAAAGCTCCTTCGTGTCCCGGGCAGGCTGGGGTCGGTCCTAGTTATGAACCGATAGAGGTGTCCCACAGACGAGGGTCTGTTGGTGGTAAGGAGTGTGCATGTCTATCATTTCGGGTTCAATCGGCGCTGTTCGATTAGCAAAAGAGCGCGTGTACTCGCCGAGAGGACGAGCCAACCATTCTCTGCGTTCCGTTGCCTGGCCTCGTTGAGCGTACTCGTGAACACGCGGTGGAGCCTTTCCACGGGAGGACTAGGCCATGCATCTGGGTTGCGCAACGTCAAGAGTTGCTTGACCGCAGGGGGGAGGTGTTTGACCATTTCCGCACGGAGATGAGATGGCGTGTCTCTTTAACTTCCGGTGCGCTCTGTTTTTATGTGACGGAACGAGCGGGAATGCTCTTCCGCCCACACGTCTGGTGACGTTGTTTTCCGGACGGAAAATATCAAAAATGATCACAATTTTTAGTCACCTTGTTCAACAAGTTACATCGTCGGCAACACATGCGTCCAGCACAAGACATGAAGCGCGACGAACAAAGCACGCATGATTATGCGTGAGCAAGTGTAACAAGTAAGAAAGGAAAAACCGTTCAAGAAGTGGAGGGTATGAGAGTGAATGTTCCACAAGCTACGAGTGGATTTTATTAATCCGCGTTACTCTATATACTTAGCCAAAGTACGTGTAGCCCAGGTCGGTGGGGTAACCGGTGCTAGCGTCAAGGAGAGCGTTGTCGGGGTTGACACCATTTGGGAGGGGGTTTACGACACCTGAAATCTTGTGAGTTCATATAGGATGGGAGTAGGAAAGGATATTCACCAAAGGGGCATGCGCATAGAATCCAACTGGTGGTATCGACGAACTGAATAATCGTGTTAGCATATGTCCAAACTTCATCCATGGTTGCTTGGTTATTAGCGCCACTGTAATCCTTTAAAACGAATCAGTTGGCACGCCAAGTCTTGCAATGGGTGAACAGTTACCTGGTCAGCAAACTCGGTGATCATAACAGGGCGACCGTAACTGTTGTAGAGCGTCGTAGCATAGGTGATGAGATGCTGAGGGTCGGTGTTATAGGAGTGGAAAGCGGTGTAATCAACCTGGGAAGAGAATCTGAATGATGTGATCGGTTGCCATGGCATGTGTGACGTACCTCGCATCCTGGCGTGGCCGAGCAATTCCCGTAAAATTGCGCGTACCAGGTCAAGCCAATATCATCGTCCGTACAGGCAGGGGAAGCGAGGGAGTAACCCTTGGCCTTGAGAGGCATCATGTATGACATCCAAAGGTTGACAGCATCCTGAGGGCTCATGTTGGACTGGGAGACCTCATTGGGCCTAGAGAAGGGGTAAGAATGGGAGACAAGAAGAACGCAGAAACACCTGCTCGTTGGGACCAAGGGCAATGCCGCCGGGACTATCCGGACCATTGACGACCGCACTCACGAACGCATCGACAAAACTATAACCCCAGAGCATCGGCATACCCACCATGCCATTGGCATTAAGACCGTTGGGGGGTGACACGCCCCAGTTGTAGTAACTAGAGACGAACGGGTATAAGCGGATCCGAAAAGAGAGGACGAGACATACAATCCGACGTTGGGACGGGCAAAGTTTGGCAATAGCGATGAATCGGCACCCCAGGCAAGACAGAATTTCTTTCCGCTGGTATTTGAAGCAGGGGAAGTGGGGCTCGGCGTAGCGGAGGTTGTGGAAGGGGCTAGGGATGTGGTTGGAGTGGGGGGCGAAGGTGGGGAGGTAGAGGTGGGAAGAGAAGTGTCAACGGAGGAGGATGGCTTGGGCAGGCAGAGACTGGAAGAGTCGCTGCGCTTGCGCTTGGCGACGGCGTCGCGAGCGTGGACGTGACGGGCGACTTGGGCACGGTCGGCGACGAGGGCGTTCGCGTGGAGGGGGCCGAAAGAAAGAGCGACGATAAGGAGGGAGGCGAGGGCGAGGACGCTGAGCAGCTTGGGGGCAGCCATGGCTGGGGATACAACGAATGTGCGGGTATGAAGAAGGCAATGTAGTCAAAGCGACGACGGAAACATTAGTTATATGGGCTCACATTACGTAATAACTCGCACGGACCCCCTGGCGACCGGTGACCGCTCTCGACGTCGTCGCCGTCGACGAGGACGACGAGGGGGAGGGTTGTGCGGCTGATACGGTGAATGTCATGGAAACACGAGCAGTCCGAGTGTTTGTTTGCGTAATAACGTTCAGCGTCTCATACAAATAGGGCCGCGTGCCCGCTGCACCGTTCTTTTCTTCAACCTCCAAGTTTGACACGAAGAATCGGTTCATCCATCGTTCATCCCCGCGTCCATCCCCAAAGCTCCATCAGTTCATCCCTCTCAAAATGTCCGACGCCCAAGCCGCCCATGTCACTGAAAACGGCGTGCCTCCGGCTACGCAAGACCATCTCATCGAAGAAGCACCCGGTTTCAAGGTACTGCTCCCAGATCCGCACTCTCATTTCCTCATCCCGTACCTACCAGGTCTTCGCTGGAAATCTTGCGTACTCCACAACGGATGAAGGGCTGAAGACTTTCTTTGCGCCCGTACAGAGCGACATGTAATTACCATCGTGTGCTTCCCATCCCTCCCCCCCGCTCATCCTCCCTAGCATCACAGCACACGTCATCCTGCGCGGTACCCGCTCCGCAGGTTATGGCTTTGTCGCCGTCTCCAGCGCAGAGGCTGCCCAACAGGCGGTCGAGTCCCTCGACGGACAGGAACTCGATGGCCGCAAGGTCATCGTCGAGATTGCCAAGCCAGCCGAACAAAAGGACAAGGAGAAGAAGGAGAAAAGGGCCAAGAGACGTCCAGGCAGGCGCGGTGCCAAGGCCGTGCCTGGCGAAGTCACCGAGGCCGAGGCGAATGGCGACGTCAAGACGGATAACGCTGCTGCTGTTCCCGGTACCGATGAAGCAGCCAAGCCCAAGAAAAAGAAGAAAAAGACCGCTGTACGTCTTCATCCCTTCATCCCCTCCCCTTCTCATCACTCTCGTCTAGCGCAAGCCAAAGCGCAAGCCCTCTGCTCCTGTAGAAGGCGAGGCGCTCCAGGAGGCTGACGATGCACCCGCCGATGAAGGTGCGATTGACGTCTCTCCAGCCAAAAGGCAGCCTCGCGCAAGAAAGCCCAGAGCACCACGCCCCCATCGCCCAGCCGGCGAAGATCCAGTTGGCGATCCCTCCAAGACCATGCTATTCGTCGCCAACCTTGGCTTCAACATCGATGACGAGGGTTTGTCCGCCCTCTTCACCGAGGTCGGCATCAATGTCGTCTCTGCCCGCGTGGTTCGCAGGAAGTTCGGGAAGCCTAGAAGAAGCAAAGGTTACGGCTTCGTCGACGTTGGCAGCGAAGAAGAGCAAAACAAGGCCATCGAGGCAATCCAAGGCAAAGAAGTTGGAGGCCGTGCCATTGCCGTCAAGATTGCTGTCAATGCCCCCAAGGAAGAGGAAGCTGACGACGCCGGCTCCGAGGCTGACGCGGACGCGGACGCTCCGGCGGCCTGAATGCCCTCATATGATCATAACCACAGATCCTCTCTTGGCTTCATTCTTATTTAACGCACACTCCAGTGCCAGTTTATCGTTACTTAGTATTGTTCCTTTGCTAAGTTTTCCGCGATTTTCACAAGTCAAGTAATTCATTCTCCATGTCGGTGGTCTGGTGCCCTTTTCTTCTACAAACTTGTAGTGTCGCTTTCGTCCACCTGATATGCGACTTGCTACGTACTTTCATGGCTATTGATGACCTGTTCATGTCCACATGAAAGTTGGCTGGTGTGAGCGTCTGATGTTTGCTCCCCAGTGTTTGATCGTGTTGCATCATGTCTGACGAGGAAGACTATCTGTCTGACAAGTTCCTTGTCGACGCTGTTCCGTCGTCCTCTCAAGCAAAGACATACAGTCAAAGACGCCAGGAGTCCGTGAAGCAGGGTCGTGTCAAGAATGCACAGGACCGACTCAAGAGTCGTCGCCAGCGCGAGCAGGAATCCAGGGAAGAGGGTCTCCGTAAGAGCCTCTTTGACCGGGCGAAAGAAGACAGCGAAGGGGGAAAGAACAAGGCGCTGGATATCATGCTCAAAATGGGGTTCAAGATAGGCGAATCTTTGGGTCAAAAGGAGGGCTTGCCAGCCCGTGAGGGTACCTCTTCCCCCCGCCGCTCGGGGAGCGAAACAAGACAATCCTCCGAGCCCAGAGCACGACAGAATATGTCATCAGATTCAACACACAGAGCTGAGCCGCTCCCCCTGAATGAATGGTCAGGTTCGTCGTGATACATCTATCATCGCACGCTCTGTTTCATCTTGGTTGTAGGCAAGAGAGGCATTGGATTAGGGAAACGCGCGAGGTCTCCCGGTGCTTCCGATCGCTTGGTAAAGATGGCAAAGATGGCCGAAGATGCCAGTAAAGAGGACTTCCGAGACTTCAATCGTCGGGAATACGAAGAAAGGCGCGCGGATGCGCGTCTGATGCTTGCACAACGGACTTGTACGACCCTTGATGAAATGGCCGGAATCACAGTCAGTGTTTTGTTCATGTCTTGCACCTTGATGGATGTTCATTCGTTCTGCCACCCCCACCAGTTCAACGTTCTCTGGGTCAACCCCAACGACGTTGATTCCATCCCCAAGGGGTTGATGGATAGCATGTTGGAGTATACACAAGGCACCTCTCTTGTACCCTCCTGGAGAGGTAACGAAGCAACTCGCTTGCGCGATCAAATGCGCGCAGATGCACTGCAACCCGTTGCTAGTGACGAAGACGATAACGTGCCGAGCGATCACAACGGGATGAACAAGGCAACACGACAAGAAGACTTTCCGGTAGAAACGGTCGAAGAAGCTGTTTATTTTTTTCGTCTCGGGGTATGCCGCAATGCTTTGTCCCGGTAGAAGACTGACTTTTGCCAACGTAGCCTCGAGATCGGCTGAGTTTGGTCCTCACATACCTTCGAGATAAGTATGCATATTGCTTTTGGTGTGGGTCGAAGTACGAGGATGATGGTGATCTGGACAAACGTTGTCCCGGTCCCAATGAAGGTGATCACGATTGACGTCAAGCACTTGGGAAGGATCTGCCATGTCAGGAACGCATGCCGTTGGTAGTTGGTAGTGTACAAATGAGAGTCCAAGGATCGTAAGATAGAATATACATCTGGTCCGTGACAAGGGGAGTAAAGAACGCGTGTACCGGCTACCGGCCGCGAGTGAAAATAGGTACGAAGACTGTCTTTTCATCAAGGATAAAGCGATGATCTGGGCAGAAACCGACATCCGTCAATGAGAAATAGGAGCAGGCAAAAGCGATGGTAGGACGATAGTCTCAGGTCGATCAGCATGTACTCTGTGAGGAAAGGTTGCTGTCGTTGGAGAATTCTGCGGAGTTCTACGACGAGCATAAGTTGAGATGGGGGTGGTAGCATGTAACTCCCGGGAATTCCTGGCAGACTTCAGGGAAGAAGCCCTGCTTCGAGCCGGTGAAGAGGACAACCGTGGGGAGGCAGACTGAGATACACGTCAGATCCACGGATCACGGAGGAGTGTTTAATCGGCATACCCTCCGCCTGTTTTCTACCTCTTCAACAGATGGGGCCAGTGTGGATGTGCTCTGTCTGGCAGAGGACTGTACATGGGCGTTCAGAGAGGTTATTGTTAGGTTTGGGAGGAGTACTCACGCTTGGGGAGATGTAAGGTGAAAACCGGACGACCCGCAGACGGGAGGAGCCATGCCGCCTATCTACGTCCACGTCTCGGGAGGTGGATTCGGACGATATAGTGAAGGATGGTGACGTTGGGCTGCAGCCTGGATTTGAACTGCCGAGAGAGGACATGGAAGAACAGGAGCCTGAGCGAGAACGGGACGTGGTGACGTGGGATGGGGAGGGCTTTGCATCATTGTCGAGACCGAGAGAAGCCATGAGTTCGATGAAAGACGGAAGTGCACTGGCCATTTGGGCGGAAATGGGGACGGGTGTGTGTCGTCGTAAAGGCGGCCTGGGGGGGGAGTAAGGTGGAGGGGAGAGCATAGTTATAAGCAAGGCGCCTTGGAGACGCCCCACGGTTGTCACGTATGAACGACGGTCGTCAAATCCACGAGCGTAACCTTCCGCCGTAGGCGTTGTCCTCCAGCCTGCACGGCTAACAATAGGAGCCCAGACTCGTCGGCAAGGTGATCATCCTCGCCGGGGCAATTAACACAGCTTTCCCGTCCCGGTTCGGAACCGGGCGTGGAGAATACCGTCCTGCGAGGGACAACAAGAAGCGGCCAAGGCTGTGAAGACAATGGAGAGGGTCAGAGCTGGTGGACACCGTTTGTCTGCTGGACCGTCGTCCTGGGCAACCGAGCGCTGCGCCGTGATTATGGTAATTCCCAACGCACCGTCGCCATGTCCATAGTAGAGCCACGAAATTAATGCGGCTGTGCAACATACCCTGTCACGTGTCACACCTTGGCGTCGCTATCCGTTCTCGCTCAAGCAGCCATGAGCCAGCCCAGCCAGCCAAACACGTCTGGCGGGGGTGCAGGTTTCGCTCAAAATCCCCGTCAAGAGATGGAATATATTTGCGCAGGTCGCCTCCCCCTTCACGCTGGCCCCATTGTATTGTCTGACAAACATCCAAAGATTGTGGCGCTAAAAATGAGATAAAATCAAGGGAACCCATCCGTTGTCGAGAGTGTGGTCACCGGATCATGTACAAGAAGAGAACGAAAAGAAGTAAGCCCCCTCCCTCTCTTTGCTGCTGCGTCCGTTCAGCTTTTCGCCAGTGGTGCAATTCGAGGCACGGTAATCTTTCCCGTCGCTGTCCGGCACTTGAGGTTGTCACTATGCAGTACTGGCCTACAAGTCATAATGTTTAGCTGGAACCAAGAGTACATGGTACATGCAAAGGTCTCTTTTGGAGCAATACCAGCGACATGTTTCCATGAACGTGATGGAAGAGCGTTCGAAATCAAACATGACATCAACATGTCCCATCCATCTATCAAAGCTTTGACATTCAGTATGTACGTCAGTACGGATCCTATTGATGAGTCTAAATACGATGCGTGATTACAATGTACTCGCCCCGCTCTCAAACGGTGAGCTGGTGAGACCATTAGCTACGACTCTGTACAGTACATATATTTTAGGGAGATATTACGTGGGGATTTGCTCGTGTGACAAAAAAAGACCGTTAAGCTCACCACTTCCCCAGCCTTTTGAACCAAATGTTCAGAAAGCAAGTTACAACAATGCGGTCCAGGATGGCGACACAGCGAGGAGCAACCTTGAGTTTTCTATCGTCTCCAGACCACACCGCCACGTGCTTATCCTTTGAGTCGATACACTGAACATGACGCTTGTTTGGCAGTCATACGACGCTAAAAGCAAAGCGACACTCACAGACATGTCACTTCCATTTTCTCCAAGTCTCCATTTGTACTCCACTCCAGATGCCTTGAACCGCCGTGATCTGCTCAGCCACATCTCAACACACTATGTCAACACTGCAGGCTTCAAGAACTCACTGGCTACCGTTCTTTGTTTTGCGCAAGTCCTTCACAGAATTCTAGAAGCCAGAGTATTCATGGTGGATGTGCACAGCGCAAGACGCGATTTACCTCGTCCACGCCAAACCACACCGTGGCGTTGAAACTAGAAAACCATTCTACGTGGCCGGCCGTCTCGAATACCAAGGTATCTAGATTCTTGCGATGGAAAGTCGTTGTCCCCATAGAGTGACCAGTCAACGGATGCGAGAACTGAGGAACGGCGCTTCAGTGTCAAGGCAGGAAGTAAAAGGGCAACAAACCTGCCTTGTAGAGCTCCAACTCCGCCGCGGCATTTTCTATCACCTGTAAGACGCGAAAGGTACGCATGTCCGTGCCGCTATCGGTGCTGGAGACAAAGTGGAGTACAATGTCAGACTCGGCCATATCAGAGTGAACGAAGTGAGATGTAAAGTGTATAGATAGACTGTCACTGGTTTACAGAGATTTTTTTCAGAATGTTTAGCGGATCAGGCGGAGGATTTTATGGCGTACGGCTTTGAATTAATAGAGACCCGAATAAATATGCGGGCAATGTTTGAACCTTGATCCGAGTATACACTGTTTTAGAAATGAACTCGGTTTAATCGAGGAATGGGAAACGGATACATGATGCTTGCTGTCTGGATCTCGCAGTTCGTTATTCGTACGTGATACCACGACCAATGCACGCTTAATTCAGGAGAACGATGAGGTCACGGAAAAGAAACCTGGGAGTGTTGGTCCGAATCCAGGAACGATTGAAGAGTGAAGACTCTGAAGAGGTCTATGACATTACCGCACAGTCAAGCTTTTGCTAGCGACCAGGAGCTCACCGTGTACTCGAGCAACTACGGGTACAGGTAACGAGGATACGCGTGCCAGTTCCGGAAAACATGTCGAATGATATCTCGCTCACCGAAATAGCGGATTCCCAGCTGGCGACCAGGACCCTGCAGACCAGAGTTCAGCGCTCAGCTTTCAGTCACAAGATTGAGTCAAACGACACATGCTCGTGTTGACAAGGAAACCACAATTTATCCAAGAACGTGGTCCGACCAGAGGTCCGTCTCAGTGGGATATATCACAAACGTGAAGCTTTATTCTCGAAACTCGTGCACCAGAGAAGCACAACCAACGTCGCGATGCGGCCACTGAGTTAGGGTTGAACATAAAGACCGGTAGGTAAAAGTGACCCTGACTGGCCTGTGAGTGTTGACTAGTGCCCGCGAGAGTACTGAAAGCTGCTAGGGACACATTGTCGGAGGACACGGCCGGTCGGTTGTATGGGCCGCGACGGGCTGCCTTTTCTGGCTCATGCCTTCCTAATGGGGACCTAAAGCGGAGGATGAAATGGCAGATTGCCGGTGGCTGTGAGCACCTGATAGATGCGTCAGCCGTCGGCACGGCAGAAGATGACCGGCAAGGACGACTGCGAACGGGCACAGTCAATGAGCAAGTTGTGGTTTACCAACGTCGACAAGCTCGTAAAGAAAAAAGACACTTTCACCGTTTCTGGCGATACTTGTCCAGTTTCTGACAAACGATATCTTTGACACCCACTGCTATGCCTGGCGACACTCCAGGGAGTCAACCTGACTTTGTGAGTGTGACCCATTCCGAATGTGTAATGACAATAATTTCGTCAAATCATCCACGTAGGACTCGGACAATGACATCCAGTCTCACGCCGAACAAGATACTCGGAGCATAGGTCCGGGCAAACCAGGAAGGAAGAAAAATCCAAAGTGAGTCTGTCATCCCTCGATCACACCCCGATGTTCATTTTTTCAAGCTCTCAAGCCGCTCGGAGAGACCAGAACCGCATAGCTCAGCGCGAGTTTCGCCTCAGAAAACAACAGCGGGTACGTTGTCTGGTATAGTGACTGGCCATTCCCCGTCGAGTAGTTGCGTCCATCTAGATACGTGACCTCGAAGCGCGCGTGGAGCTTCTTTCTGGCTCTCAGGATGAGGTGTTCACCGATCTCCGAGCTATTCTCAAGGGTCCGTAATCATGTCTTTGGTGTTTTGACGTTGGCGTTCATCTCCGTTCCCAGACCTCATGGTTGAAAACATGACGCTACGTAATTTACTCAAGAGTGTTTCTGGGTTTATCGCCGAAGGGGGTGGTGGTATGATACAGAAACTCGGTTTTGAGATGCACGAATGGACTGCGTTCCTCGACAAGGCCGAGACCGACACCGCTTGGGAGAGTTTTCAGACACGCAGGCAATCCCAAAAGACGTCGCAGTCGTCGAATGCAATGTCATCAATGTTGGGTCCACAATCCAGCACTTCAAAGCGGTCTCTTGAAGACGATGCTCCCAGCGCTGATCGTTTCAAGAAATCTAGGACTTTGAGTGGTGACACCTCTGTGGAGCGGGCCGACAGCTATCACCTACTTATGCCAATGAGTTCCACAGTGCCTCCTCCCTTTCATCCGCAGGCATCTTCGATGTATTCTTCGGCCGCACGATCACCACAAGAAAATATATTCTCAGAAGTGCTCCGTAATGGTCACGCAAACTCGCCCGTCTTTATGGCACCCACTCCCTCCGGTACCCCTGCGCATTATCCCACCCCTTCGACGTCTAGTACCTATTCGTCATACATGCCGCCAATGGGTATCGGTGTTGACCAGGGAATGAATCCTTCACCTTACCCGCCCAATAAGAATGGGGCAGTAACCTCCCAGCAGCGTGTCCTTCCTAACCCACAGAATGACGAACCGGATGACGAAGAAGCGTCGCTCCTGGAGTTGCGAGATCCCAAAAAGATTGAAGCCTTCAAGCTCATCAAGTATGCGACCACTTTGGGGCTGTACCTGCTTGCAACTTGACCTCACCTTTTAGGTACCATCTCGAGAATTACATGAGAAATAGTGCCTATTGCTTGCCCTCTTCGTTGCGCCCTACGCTGGTACAAAGGTAGGTCTTTCACTTTCTGCCCGTTATTCTGGGTCTAATCGACTGGCTTTGATAGGACAATCAACCACGGTGTGTTTGTGTCTCTATCGAGTAACGTACGGCTCTTGACACAGAACAGAAAGTGTCATCGACCGCATTGTTCACCCCGGATTAAGGGACCGTATCATCCTACTGCGAGGTCAGGGACATGGTTCTGTGCTACGGATGGATAGACTGATGCTTGTGTCAGGCCAGTTCTCGTTGACGGATTGCATTTTTGACTACAAGAAAGCGATTAAACTACACGGCGACGATGTTCTTGCACACAGTAACTGGGAGTTGGCAGAATGGTGGTTGCGGAAATACTCGTTAGGACAATATCCTGTTTGCAATCATCGAGTTGCTGACTTTTCTGAACATCAGGTACTTGGTCGAGAATGCCACGCTGAATATATGCAACCGCTGGAGGCGGGAACGAGGCGAGAATGAGCTCACGATGTCCGAAATTGGTGCCCAGGGCGACTCGCCCACTTCTTAAATTAATATCTTGCTCCCTGTATTCTAATGAGCGAAAAGTCTAGCTACCTCTTCGAAGCGATAAATAATATATGTCGGCGTGTTGGATGTGTCCTAGTGCAGGTGCTGTCAAATACAATGGTTTGTCTGAGGAATACACGATCCTCACTGGAACGAAACGATATGGAAGATCACCAGGAAGCTTTCTTGACACCTGGAATCTCATTGTTCAATGCCTTGAGCCGGAATTGAAACTGTGGCATCTCAGTAAGAAGAACAGGTTGACGACCGAGGTGCTCAAAGACCCTACCCTGCAAAGGCCGAATTCGCTCATAACACCCTGCCCTCGTCCAGACTCGGTACATCGGTTGACGACGGATGTCGGACGAGTGTACCTCCCGAAGGAATTGAGTTGCAACTGAGCTTGGTGGCGAACATGGGGGGGCAAAGTCTCGTTGCGGGCAACGTAGAGATACGCTCGGCGCATCACCTCGTTCTCCATGACGCCGCTGCGCGCTTTCATGTCCCGAAGGACGCGAATGTTGGGACGAAAGTTTGGCATGGTACTTGTTGTGCGACCCAAAACTCGAGAGTACTAGGGATCTTGACCGACTTGAGCCAAACAAACATCAACTGAAAAAGGCGAGGGTCGTTCGGAAAGACTCGTGTCCGCCCCTCAAACCGTGAAGCGTTGGCTATGGGGAGAGTGGGTAGGTCGTTCCTGATAATTTCGCATCCTACTACCGTTCATGGTTGGTTGCCGTCTGCAGCCCTAGAATGCCCGGTACTATTCGTATGACACACCGGCAGCGTCGCGCATTCATCTCGACCCTCTTTGGGCTCACTTTCTTTGCCTCGGTTTTGACCGTCTCCGCGTCCAACGTTCTACCATGCCCTGTGCGGCCCAACCGAAACTATCACGCGGATAGTGAACGGACGACGCGAGGAGGCGTATCACCAGTGGTTGTGGAGAAGAGGCCCAGACGTTGGATACAGGAGAGGACTGTCACCGAGCATTGACTGTGTCTTCAACATTCTACGCCAAGTATCAATGTACTGGTCGAGTCTCAAACGGTACTGCGTCGGTTGATCCCACAAATGGGCCTTGAAATGATCTGATCGTGTATAAAAAACACGCTGGTACAGTTCCGTGGTGTGGGGGTATGTACGCGATGTTACAGTGCAAATTTCCGTGTAAAGGTATCGCAGCGATAGCGGATGAGGTAATAGAAACATGCGCGAGAATGATCACTCTACGGCTCCTGATCTGTCACTTTCACCGCGTTGTTGACGGTAATATTCTTCCTGTTCTTGGTGTGTTCCTCTAGAAAACAGCATGTCACATAAGTATCTGTGCAGGTATTAGGGTGCTAAAGGAAGACGTACGGAAGAGGATGCTCTTCAATCGGTATGCAGGCTATGAATACGAGAATGTTGATCGCGACCTGAGAAATGAAAACCACACGCAATGCAGTGGCATATGACTCCGTTGCAGTCTTCCGAAGAGAAGGGGCAAGGTCTGGAATCGAACTGATCGAATGCCTAATATATGCGCAATCCCGTCAAGTCCAGAATTGTGGGCAGTGCTCCCAGGGCTTTCTTACCGTATTTTTTCTATGATCTGGGCAAAGGGGAGGGGTGTCAGTATGAAAATGAAGCCGCTCATATCAACCTCGCCGCTGACATCTGAAGATCCAGGCCCCGTAATTCGCTTCCTCAATTGATGAAGCAGAACGCTCTGGACCAGCGCGCCTGACAAACTAACCCCAAGAACTTGACCCGTGGTGCGAAATAGATATGTGACTGGTATGGACCATCAAACTCCCCGTCATACCTGTGAGAAGATGAAGCTCACTTCCGGTGGCCACAGCCATGTCTTCTTTGTAAACGCCTGCAATCATCGCCTACGTGGTCCAAGCGTAAGATGAAAAGACGATAAATAGTCAAATACTCACAATCAACGTGGTCGTTATGAGGCTGGCCATTCCAAATCCTTGCGGTACGATGTCAAGCCATAGGTGGAGAGTTGACGTCTTATTGGTCCACGAAGCAACGAGCACGCTTGCGAATATGGAGAGCGCAGCTGAACCCAGAGTAAGATTGTAGAGTTTCCCGGTTCTACGCATCCACCTGAACGACCTAGATGTCAAAATTAGATTTCTCGGTAGCAGGGACAACACGGACCAGCCAGCTAACACGCTGCCCGCTGACAATGCGGCCTAACGCAGGTGAGTCTCGAGTCGCGGAGGGAGAGGTACGACATACGGAGTGTGGTAACAAATGGAGACCTGTTGAGTTAGGTTAGAGTGGAGGGTTGGCAGAAACTCTTTGCGTTCACCTGCGTTTGTGGACGAATTCAGCCTGGCTGCAGAGAAGTACAACGGTACGTTGTATAGCTGCGGAGGAAGCAATAATCGTCATGAGGAGACGTATTCGTTTGTTGACACACTGACCATAGAGAATGAAGTCATTGACGCCATGAAATTGACCAAGGCAACGGCCAATGGTGTGCGCTGCGATATTAAACGTAGCGGCATGACAGGATACGGGGCAAATCGCGCCTCGACATACACGAATGCCATTCCGAAGATACCGCTCACGGTGAGCAGTCCGTATATTAGCGGATGCGACCACGGTAGTTCTTCTGTCGTTTTGATACTGAATGCAGATAACATGCTTGCAACAGAAACAACCAATGTGAAGGAGCCGAGGAAATCTATACGCCTGAGTTTTGAAGACGTGCCTTCGGTTGCGACGGCATCAGGTAGCTTGATGTTGACCTTGAGTGCGACCAAGACAAAAGAGATGAGTAATAGTGGTGCCTATCCGAGAAAGGTAGGTCAGCGTCTTTTTGTCAGGCTTGCAACAGAGAGAGACGATGACCTGCAAGAGGAAAGCTGCGCGCCTGGTTTGAAAGTAAGTGTAGCAACGATGCCGCAATTGTTGATACACCTACCATCCCCAAGTGTCATGTATCCATCCTCCGAAGGGACCGCCCAGGCCTGCACCAAGACCGAACAAGCTGATGCAGAAATTCGAGGACCGATGCAGGACCGTCGAGTGGAACGACTTACATGTTTGTCATTCCTTGATAGAGACCTCTATGCTTTCTGGGAAAGGTGTTAGCCTCGCCGATGGACAGGTGACGAAGAGGTGGTACTGACAATGGCACAAGATCAGTGATTGCAACGCTGGTGACTTGGAAGGCGTGAATTTCGAGATGGAACTGGAGGAGATCATGGACCGACCTGTCATAACACTTGATGAGGAGTGAGTGATGGAGGAACTGTGGTAGGGGAGATTGACGCACCCGCCTCCGCCCATACCAGCGATCGCTCGGGCAAGAATGAGAGTTTCCATTGAAGGGGCGAGACCACAAGCGATTGTGCCAGAACCTTGGGATAGATTAGGAAGGTGTTCCTGGGGAGATAGATCTGCGAGAGGCACCGAATAGGGTCAAGGCGAGAAGCATTGCACCCTTCCGACCCAAAATGTCTGATAGTCGACCTGATAAGAGTTTAGAGGCAGGAGGAGGGTGGTGATCGTAGGAGCTGACCATATAAGGGGGTGAAGCAACAGACGGAGAGGAGGTAGGAAGTGCCGAGGTACGAGGATTGTTGGGACTTGTTGAAGTAGCTGCCGATGGGGGATACGAGTGTGGCTACGACCGTGCCTGTTGGGACAAGGATGGAAGGGATGCGAGTCTGGAGATGGACGGGAATGTACCATCGAGGGCGCCCAGGAACACGGCGCTCCAGAGAGCAGAGACGATCGAGAGGAAGTCGGCGCGGGAAAGCTGGTTCAGGGTCGGTGCGTGGTCGGCGGGCGGGCGGAGGGAGCTGTACGAGGGGGGGTGGAGGGAGGGATTGAGGAGGGGGCGTGCTGGGGAGGAGGGCATGATGGAGGAGACTTGTCGTACATGGATGATGTTTATAACATCGCTCTCAGAGGCTGCCGTCGTTTCACGTCCAACAGTGTCCGTTGTCATTCTCCGCGTACATCGGTCGTGGCCCGGCCGAACTTTGCTCAGATCCTGCGCTAGCACGATAAGCACCCGTCCACGAACGCCTCGCCAACATCCCCCCCGGTCCTCGCCGAGCGCACCCACACGCCCCTCCGAGAGAGTCGGGCCTATGGCACGCCTGGCTTGTGCAACGTCGGGCGCGTCTATTCCGTCGCGATAAGCGACCTTACAGCCATGGCCCATCCGTCACTTGGATGCACCGTTCTCATGAGGACGGGAATCTCCTCCGAGCTTAGGATTCCGCAAGTCTATCCCCTCTACTATTGGGTACGGTACCTAGCATTGACACAGGCCAAGGAGAATGGAACGCTCCTCACCCTACCTCGTAAACGGGGATCGGTCTTCGCAAGGTGCCCAGTCGTAGACAGGAATCAACTTGAAGGTCAGCCTGCGATTATTTACCGCCTGCCTGTTTTGTCATCGACGGTTTCCACGGCCAGGGCTACTCGCTCAGGGGGGCTAGCGTGGTTCTGTCATTGCATCTTTGATTCCGTCATCCTGCCCCTCGATGTGGGCTGCAAATGGGGATTGTGTGGTCTTTGTGCGTCTGTTGAATTGCGGAGTTGTTCTTGTTGGCTGGGATGTCGTGCTGAGCAGTGGGGGGTAGAGAAGTAAGACGGTCGGGCTGGTCGAGGTGTTAAATGAAAGTGGCATTTGCCGTCTGACTAAGCCGCGTTGAACCAAGCTCCTTCGCTTACTTTGCCGGAAAACATTTTCTTCTTCTCCGTCTTTCCTTGTCCTGATTCTCGACGCTCCTCCCGCGAGTGCTCGTGTTGTCCAGCGAGGCGATCGAGGATCCTGGATCGACCACGAAGCCGCAGTTGCTGACCGTTCGAGCTCATCATGCACACACCACCATCACCCTTGTCGCCTTCACACTCGTCTTGGAAGTCTGTCTTTCGTTTACCAAGTTCGTCCAAGAAGCAATCGGCAAATGTCAATGGTGCTCCTGCTCTTGACCGTACCCTCAGGAACATATCATCTCCCTTCACCACCAAACATTCATCCGGACCGCCACCCAGCCCATCCCTCACGCCTTCAACGCCGCAGTCCGTTGACCAACGTTTGTCCTACAATTCCTTCAAGACGCAGTCAAGCGAGTCTAACCTGGGCGGAACCCCAAAATCCTCGTACCTTGTGCCTGACTCCCGAGATTACACCAGCCAAGCCGAACAATCTCAGGAGCAGTCTCAATTGTCGCATGCTCAGCTTGAGATGATGGCTACTCCAGTGCATGCTAAACCCCGCGTGAGGACAAAGTCAGAGAAACAACGTCTCAACCTTGGTCGCGCTCCGCATCTCCCCGCAAGCAGGTCCCAAACTGCCGATCCGTCCCAACAGTCATTTGCACTCCCCTCGGGACATGGTCCTTCAGCGAGTCGCTCAGGACCGTTGTCGCCCCGAGCAATGGGTGCATCGGCAACTCGCTTCATTCGTCGTGTCGCTTCCGCTCCAAACGCCAAGCATCTCTTTTTGTCTGGTTCGCGGTCCGCCGCGCCGACCAAGAATGGCTTACTCGCTCCAGCAGAGGTGATACCCCCGGTTCCTGGTGGTCCATCCAGCATTTCAGAGTATGGCGACGACTCGTTGGAGACCATCTCTTCGGGGTCATCAAGAAGTCGGTCGACGAGACACGAACGATACCCAGGCCATGGAACTCCAAAGACCCGGATCACGAATCCGACTGCTGAAGGTCCCGGCAAAGTTGCTTTCCGACGAACTTATTCAAGTAACTCTATCAAAGTCCGATCCGTATGTCCCCTCCTTTTATCGCTTTCAACGACGATACATTCTCCGGGCAGGTGGAGGTTGGCCCTTCTAGCTTCCTCAAAATTAAGATGCTAGGTAAGGGCGACGTCGGGCGTGTCTACCTGGTCAAAGAGAAGAAGACGGACAAGTTGTTCGCCATGAAAGGCAAGTCTTATCCGATTTCACTCTGTCAGTATTTTACCTACGGTGTTAGTGCTCTCAAAGAAGGAGATGATAGAGCGGAAGAAGATTAAGCGAGCATTGACGGAGCAAGAAATTCTCGCCACTTCTAATCATCCTTTTATAGTGACGCTTTATCATTCCTTCCAATCAGAGGAGTATCTGTACTTCTGCATGGAATACTGCATGGGCGGGGAATTCTTCCGCGCGTTGCAAACACGTCCAGGAAAATGTCTTCCGGAGGACGCCTCACGGTTCTACGCTGCTGAAGTAGTTGCCGCACTAGAGTACCTACATCTCAATGGATTTATTTATCGCGACCTTAAACCGGAAAGTGCGTCGAATGTCTAGTTCTGTCGCCATACTTACGAGCGTGTTACCGTACACTTGACAGACATCCTACTCCATCAATCTGGACACATCATGTTGTCAGACTTTGACCTGGCCAAACAGTCAGGACACCCGGGTGGACGACCCGCCACCATTCACCAGTCAGAGCCAAACGGCGTAAGTGTCTCGCGTCGACCATGTGACAGCCTTTGTGACTCTCACGCTTCGCTTCTAGGTTCCTATGATCGATACGATGTCCTGTACGGCTGATTTTAGGACGAATTCGTTTGTCGGAACCGAGGGTCAGGATACTGCATGCTTTGTAGAACGTGTCTGACACTTGTGCTTCGATCTGCAGAGTACATTGCACCTGAGGTGATTGCTGCACAGGGACACACCGCAGCCGTGGATTGGTGGACTCTCGGCATACTCATTTACGAGATGATCGTAAGTGATTATCATTCACATGTGGTCGAAATCGAGTGTGGGAGATTGCTGACGGGGATCGGCGACATAGTTCGCCACGACACCGTTCAAGGGCAAGGAGAGGAACGATACGTTTGCAAATATTCGGTTGCTGCCTGTACATTTCCGCGATACACCCAAGACATCCAGGTACGTTTGTGAACCGTATGGGGGTGTTGCTACGATGATGGAAAGCTACGGGACAGTGCCTGTAAGGAGATCATCGTCCGGCTCTTGGAGAAAGAAGAGCGGGTTCGGTTAGGAAGCAGGAGCGGCGCAAGCGAGGTGAAGCAGCACAAGTGGTTTTCCAAGATGAACTGGGGTCTCTTGCGTCACACACGGCCGCCGGTATGTGGAAGAGACTATGGGGCCGTGTCGCGCTGTTCCCTTTTGGATCACGTGGCTCCCATTTCCTGTTTCGTATCCGCTGATGATCCCGTCTGTTTGATGTCTAGATTGTTCCAGCTGCGTCGAACGGAACTGATGCTACCAACTTCCGACACCTGAAGGAGTCGCGCTCACTGCACCTGGAGGAGCAAGGATGTATCGTTGCACCTGGAACGCCTGGCTACGACGACGGGCTGGACTCGCCACCGGACGGGGATTTGTTTGGGGCTTTCAACAGCGTCACGATACACTATGACGGTGAGTTGTGACAGGCGAGGTCCGAGCATGATGTCCGTCTTGGGAGGTCTGTCGTTTTCGTTGGCTATGGTTGCTCTCGTTCATTAGACTTTTGATTCTGCTTGCTTTGGAATGCTGGTTTTCACTTGTATTATTTGCATTGCACGGCTACCCCATTTTCTGATGTCGTCACATTTCTTTGGAAGTACTTAGGATGCGAGTGCGCCGCACAAGCTAACCACTGATCGGTCTTAGTGTTATGATACCTGATTACAAACAAGCTATTCTAATTGCAATGGTTGTGATGTGGTGCGGATCGGTGCAAAGGATGTGGGCGACAAGAAGTAGCGATCAGATGATTCCGGAATCAGAGCAGAAAAGAAGCTGATGGGAGTCTGGTGAAGGCTCGGGAGCGTCAGGACGGGAGCAGACACGGACGGGGATGGCGACGGAGGCGGAGAGCAGAGGGCGGGGGAGGATCCGTTACGGACGCGGGGAGAGGAGAAGGCGTCGGCGTCGAGAGAGTCGGTGAATATGTAAGCAAAGGATCTTTGATGGAGGAGCACGGTGGGGGCGTCGGTGCGGATCGTCGGGGATCCATATCGGGAGACGAGTTCGATTTCCCTGCAGGGGATGACAGGACCCCGGCAAGCGCAAAGGCGAGCCAAGGAGGAAGCGGACGAGCCAGGGAGTGGGGCGTGGGAAGGAAGCACAGGCGAGCCGTGGGGGCCGAATGGCAGCAAAGAGTGCGCTGTGGCAGGACACGCGGCGGTGTAGGAGCACAGTCTACTCGCTGACATGAGATTCAAACTGAGATTGAGGGCGATTCGCGGAAGATGGTGCAGCGGCAACTCGAACGCGATCACATGGGGATCGCGATACAGTGTGGGCGGAGAGTGGCCGAAAGAGGACAAGCTTGGATGCCTCGGCGCCGAGGGCGTGGCACGGTGTCTGTATTTGGGGGGTGGGTGTTGACGTGTATTTGTGCAGAGTTTGCCGAGGGTGATTTCCGAACGCGGCCGCGGCTGACCCTGTATTACGTAGCGGACCTGAATGGGAAGCTGCGGGAGAAAATGGAGGGAGGAGAGAGGGGTCACGTAAGAGCTAAATTCGGGGAATATGAATTCTCCACCGGCCCATGGATTTTTATAATATACATAGTCGATCGACGAGTCGACCGTCGACAGCCTCCGTCTGTTTGACTTTTTTTTGTTCGTTTTCGCTTTCGTTTCTTCGCTTCTTCAGTACATAGCTCGCCTTCAACCTCGGCTCCGTCCGACGCATTCACCATTCCGTCCCTACGCCCAGCAACGTTCGACATGCAAGACCTCTACGCTCCCTCATATCCTTCCCCCACCCAAAACCGTCCACAGTGGTCCCGCCATGCAGACCACCCATACCCACAGATATCCACCGCGCCCCCGCCCCTATACCCCCCAAGCTCCCCCAACGACTCCCCCAACGACGACCCGTCCCCACAGCCCGTCATCAAGTCCCACGACCAGCACCAGCACCAGTCCACAAAGTCCGAGTCAAAGCCCCAGGCGACCTTCCTCACAAAACTCTACGCGTAAGTCTCCTCCCCCGCTCCCCTGTCCCGCGTCCGACGCGTCCCCCCAGTCTCCTCGAGCGTCCAGAGAACCATCACATGATCAGATGGGACCCTGCCGGCGAACACATCATCGTGGAACGCCCGGAGCAGCTCGCCCTCCATGTCCTCCCAAGTGTCTACCGTCAATCCAGATTTGCTTCCTTCTCTCGGCAACTCAACGTCCGTGCTTCTTTCCTTCCCGTCTCAGCACGCCTCGCATGTTGCTTAATGAATCACTTCTGCACAGATTTATGGGTTCATGCGCAAAGTGAACCTCCGCAACGTTGACCCAGCCATCGATGATCCCGATGCGAGCACATGGTGTAAGTCCCCCCGCACCGCCTCAAACCTTCTCTCCTCCTTACACAGCCACCAGCCCATCCAACCCTCAATCGCCATTCCCCTCCAGAGGTCGTTGCCAATTTCAAGCGCCGCGTTCCCCCCCGCCTCCCCAAGCCAAGAAAACGCGAAACCCAGGAGCCCCCGAACATCCCCCCACCACGCTCCGCCATCGGCGTCGGTCCCGTCCCCTTGACCGTCCCCTCCGTCGGCAGCAAGCCCAACATCCTCGGCGGTCGCGCCCGCGGATTCTCTGCCCCTGGTTCGTTCACCCCCCTCAGCTCACCCGGTGCTGCAGGCTGGGGAACCTCATACCCCCGTGGGGCCTTGCCGCCCCTCACGGTTCCCTCAGAACCTCCCGCCATCTCCCAGCACCACAGCATCTTCAACCAGTCGCACAACCTCCAGCCCATCTCCCCCGCAGATGAATCCCCCTCCACCCAGTTCAGCGCGATGGAAACCAGCTCTGGCTACGCGCATCACAACCCGCACGTCTCGTCCTCCCAGTACACCTATCCCGAGCAGAGCTGGTCCTTTTCCCCCAACAGCTCCGCTTCCAGTCATTCGGGTAGTCTCTCCTCGCTCTTGAATCCCCCGACCACCAACGGGTATGGTGCGCGGCCCACCCCCACCATCAACACCTCTTACGCGTCTTCGTACTCAAACGTGTCCATGCACAGCGACCATACACCCCCCTCGTTGTCTCCGGACACACACAGCCGTCCGACCACGGGGTACTCGATTTCCTCTGTCTCGTCGCTGCCATACGAAGAGTCGCCTACCCACGCAACCTACCACCAAAGTGACTACTCTCGTCCAGGGTCCGGTCATCACAGACCCATTTCCCCCACGCTGTCTCGTCCTCCCTCGTCTTCGAAACAGTACGGGCCAAGTAGTTCTCTCAGGGTGGGGCGGCCCCGACGCCACAGCCAAGCCATGAGTCCTTACCCTTCGCCTTACGAACATCATTCAGAACGGCCCTCGTCCTCTCCTCAGCCAGCCGATGAGCAAAACGGGACCATGCCGAGAGTGCGGAGCATGATACAGTTACCCTCTGTCGACCCTTACGGTTTCAACTCGAGCCATGGGACCGAGTTCGCTTACTCTGCCGTTGGTGGCAACCCGTCCATCGATTCGATGGATGGCCGCAACGGTTGGGGACACCCTGCGCAAGCTACGCAGCGTCCTTCGACGAGTGCTTCCTCTATCAGTGCTGCGTCACATACCTCTTCCTCCCAGGCAAACACACCCCCCCTCACGGACGGTTACGGCGGGGCTGAGACGGACATCAACCGTTGTAAGTCGCTTCATCGTTCGCTCATGTTTTACGGCGTGACTTACTGACTAATAGTTTCTTGAATAAGTCTCGCCTGATTTCGGGTTTGTGCGCTTGAATGAACATCTCCCTCCGCAATATACCAAAAACGACGGGCGGACTCTAGACGCGCCGGCGCCTGCGGAGGGATTCTAGATTTGTGGTGTGCGGTTTACGATTGCTATTCCGACCGTCTTCATTCGAACTTGGACGATATCACTCGCTGTTTGCCTTGATCTCACGAATTGCGCTCCTTTTTTTTTTCTCTCCCTCTCTCTCTTTCATTCTTGTTCGCTTCTCCTCTTAGAAGCCTTATATACGAAATCGGAAGACGCCCGTCCGTTCATTTCACGAAATCCATCATACCCGTCTCGTCGTTTGCATCGCTCTCACACATTGCGTCGTGTATACCTTGACCCCATCCCATATGTAGTATCACGCTCCATTCACCCATTTTTTGATACCTTTGTCATTGCTCGCGTCTCTGGTTGTTACATACGGTTACCCCGTATACTCGTTACCCAGTCCATCGATATCCTGACTCGACTTGGCGCTATACAAATTGCGTTGTTGCTTTCCATGTGGTGTGAGGCGTCAAGTTTTCATTTTCATGGGCGCAACCGTAACGGCCACCATCATTCATTGGGCCGGACCGTCGCCTGATGGATTTCTTTCTCACTGCCAAGTCGTGACCTTTCCACGACGCACACAAGGAGACCGGCGTCCGCACGCCCGATTTGGATGCCATCCCGATCTGGACATGCAGATCTGATCGCACAGAATTCTGATCGGGGATGTCTCGAAACCGGGTCATGTCGTGGCGTGCTTTGTCTTTGTATTTTCTTATTTGCCATGTCGTATCCGTCATGTGACGGAACATGTGACGTTACCCTTGGTATGAAAAGGTTAGGTTCAGCTGCAGGATGGCTTTCATTTTGTACGAACACGGGGGGAGGGGAGATCGCCAATCTCATCAACGAGGCGAATGAACGGGCCTCGTCTTGGATGCGCATGACCGGCTGGACAGAAAAGCTCTGGGGCGTGTACAGCAAGGGCCGTGGCCCTCTTTGAAGGCGATCACGTCTCATTATATGACAAGGTTCATGTGGCGTTGACGTTTGCTGTCGGTATCTACCGCAAAGGCTGTGGCCTGATAAACGTCCACGGCAAGTGCCTTGCATGAGGATCGTGATCGTGCGTCAACGTTGTAAAACTCGCGAGTGCCAGATCGATGTGTGTATTATCAGATCGCCAGAGATACGCACAGCACGCAATTCCATCAGTACGATGCACGACAAGGCAAACGAGATAGAATGAACCAACGAACGGATGCATACAAAAAAAGTCAAAAAGGAATTAGGTGTCGTATGTCCAAGGCTAGTCAAAACTTTACACCCGATGTGATTCAGGAAAAATACATACATTTTCGGTCCATGATTCCACGTCTCTTGTGAGCGAGAAAACATCCCCTTCTAGCTCTTAGTATAGAATGTCGGTGTGAGGGTCAAGGGAATACGCGACGGAACTGCTGCTATGCTGCATCAACACCCGTGTCGCTACGCCGGGGAGAGAACAAGGTTGGGCGAAGCGAGTTGCGCTTCAGACATGATCTCTCGCGAACGGGATGCTGACGGGAGGCCACCGTACGGATGCGAGGAGACCTCTTCCTCGAGTGGAACATCCGGGCCCAGGAATGCCACTCTTTCCTCCGAGGTACTGCTGGGTGGCTCTGTTTCATCATCCAGTTCGTCATCCACTGCCCGCCGTGCGACCCAGCTGAGGTATAGAAAGAGGGCGATGCAAAGCAAAATGCCGCCGATCGTCCAAACTCTACTCCAACCGTCCTCCTTTTCTTCGGCGCCAGATCGCTTGTCTGCACTGAACGACCTGATCCCTGCGCCGATACTTGTGTGCACAATCACCTTGAAGAGGGAGAGTCCGGTACAGATGATATAGGTCTTCATACTCAGGGTCGTTGCAGCAAGAAGGGCGTTCATGACATTGTAAGGATAGGGTGCGACGCGGACAAGGAATAGCAGCTGTGGTTTGCGTTCGATCGCCCGCACGGCTCGGAACAGACCGCGCGTTGATTGTAACCAGCGAGAAATCCGCTCGCGGAGGAATGCGCGGGATAGGGCAAACACGACGATCGCGCCGGATAGCGCAGCAGCGTAGGATATCACCGCACCGACCCATGGTCCATAGGTATAACCCGAGAGGGTGATCAGCGTGGAATACAACGGGAGGGGAGCTGTCGAGGCAAGAGATGGTGAGTACCGGACAGACGGGATGTTTCAAGCCGAGAACGTACGGAATGTGGTGATGAATATCAGACAAAAGAGGACAGCAAAGCCAAAGTACTCGTCGTTTCGCAGCCAATGTGACAGTTTATCGAGACCTTGATTGGTGCAGTACCACGAATGGAGTTGGATGTCACCAGGACAGGCGGTGCGAAGAAGATACGACGTTAGCACGGATTGCGCATGGGGGAAAGCGACGGACTGGGTAGCCAATCGATTTCAATTGCTCACCATCGAAAACCTGCGTCTTCCAAAATGCGATGGCAAGCACGAAGCCAAGACTGGTTGCGCCGTAGGCCAGCACGGGAGACCATTTCTTGAATAGATTCCATATCCGGAGTCCGCGGGGACGAACATAGCGATATGACTGTGAGCGAGGACACGAGGACGACGGAGGTGGAAGGCGAGCAGGGATGAAAGAATGAGCGGGACGGTGTGTGCTGCGGAATGGGGGAGTCCGCGAATTCGAGGGGATATCGCTAGCGGAGGAAGACGACGTGCTGATTTTCTCGTCCAACATTTGGGCTTGGGGCCTAGAGTGGCTTCGACGGTTGGTCGGGGAAAGGGCGAGGGCGAGGGCGTGGGAGGGACGCTCGACTCTCCGTCTTGGTCACGCTTGCACACGCCAGTCCACGACCTCCACGATGTCTCTCCGACGGGTCCCTCGCGCGACTCGTCATGCAGACCTTTACGCATCGCTGCTTCCCGCGATGATTCCTGTCGCGCTGCTCGGCTCGGCGGTGTACATGGTGGGTCCCCTCCTCCTCGTCTTTCCCGTCGTTTCCTCTCCTGCCTCTGGCAATTTTTCATCCTGACGGCTCCCGCTCCGGTGGCGTCGGGGCACCGCTCTGGTGAATTCGCTTCTTTCCTGCCTTGTTTGCCTCTCGTGTACGTCCGCTCTTGACGGCCGATTCTCCTTCCCTTAGGGTCTCCATCTTGCCCAAACTCGTCTTGCCCACGAAAAATTCCTCGACGAGGCGAAAGAGCGCATCTGTGCTCTCGAAGAAGAAGTCGGTTCCCTCCAAAGACAACGGCCGTCTGCGGCCCCCGTTATCTCGACTTCTGACCAAGTCCCACAATCTAAAGCGGGCTCTCGGTGGTCGTGGTTTTGATTGTCGGGATCGTGTCTTGTTCTACGATGGCAAAAATCTACGGTATATATACAACATAACATGGCTCATAAGATGTGATACAATGAGTAAACATGACGGAGGGGATATGAAGCAACGGTGAGAGACGGCGTTACCATCGCACCACATGAAACGATCAAGCTAAAGAGCTCTTCGCTGGTGCACAGCCGCACACGCATCTCAACCCGCGTTCGAAAGCATCTTGTTGACAAGGACAGACTTGAATTTGTCGTGTATCTTTGCGGAACTGATATCGCTCAGTCAGTGGTGGTCTACGCGACCTCAGATGCCAAGTACCTCAGGATGGCAGCTGCGAAGCCTGCAAACGATTGCACAATATCCTTGCCACGTTTGATTCTGAAAACATCATACGCTGGCGAAACGGTCGATCAGCAGACAGAAGAGGCAGCCGTGGCTTCTTCTTACAAACAAAGATAAAGTCCATCATCAACTTCGCCCGCGAAACCTGCAGCCAGTAGCTCTTGCGTCGGAGCCTCGCGAGTTCCTTCTCGTCGAGTTTCGCAATCTTTGGTCGAGATTTGGATGTTGCCCCTTCCAACGACTCTTCATACGCTCGATTCTCAACTGTGACACGCCTTCAGCAAACATTGCGATCGCGTAGTCGACAGCTACCTTCGCGCTGCAGTCCCTCCACCATACTCATTTCAACGCCATTCTCGACCAGGCCAACAAGAGTGCCAAAAAGCCAACACCAGTCTGCAAAACGTGCCGCCCTAGCACCTGTCTTGGGACCGACCAATCCTAGTCGCGAAAGCGTATATATATCGTCGGAGAGGCCATTCACCAGATCTAGCAGAACAGGAGGCGGCGCAGAAAGCAGCGCTTGCAAGAACGGGTGCGAGAGAAGGTCACCAGTAAAGGACGGCGATGGTTTTCTTGCTGGGACATCCGTGAGGCTATGGGGAGTCGACGATGAGTAGGGAACAGCCTTCTGTGCCATTATGGTGCTCAGTGGGGTCAGCCAGTTACACAGAATGAGCATTTTCCTGATACCCAAACGTGAGAGGACTCGAAGAGGATTTTTTTCAATGCATAGTACCTTGTAAAAGAGAAGCCACCACGGGCGGACTCGAGTCTCCTCACCAGCCCTCGCGGCCAGGCAGCCTTGCTATTCCGGAACAGAAGCTTGGTATGCAACAGTAGGTATACACGTATCGAATATTGCATCAGTTTCTGTCGCCCATAATGTGTCAATGCGGCTGCGCTCGCAAAAAAGAGTATGCGATACGCACAAACGCCTTGTCCCGGCCGTCGCTGGTGACTAGCATATCCCGCCACACCTCATGCCTGCCGACCTTTTTTTCTGCCTCCACTACGCGCTCACCCTCCTCGTCGACCTCTCCATCCTCGTCAGCAGCATCCACAGCCACACCTTTCTCGGTTGCTTCCTCCTCAGACTTTTCGTCGTACAAACCCGCGGTGGTGTTTGTAAAGTGTGACTGGGTTGCTGTACTGGGACGAGGTGTCCGGGGCGGATGTGCAGAGAGGGGGTTCATCTGAAAGGAGCTGTCCACATCAAAGCTGGGGGGTGCGTAGAACTGCGCATGCATGGAGTCGCGCAACGACGAGGATGGAATGAGCTCGGCGTCCCCAGAATGAGGGAAGGAGATTGAGGACATGGCGGGCTGCGAGAAGACGTATTCTGAGGACTGCGAGAGGCGAGGACGGGCGGTCAGGACTTGCGTCGATCAAAAGTTATATTGACGACAAACAGCGAGTAAACAAAGCATAAGCACAACAAGGCAACCACTCGTACATCGACACAGGGACCGCAAAGTGGTGAAATCGTCCGGGAACTCTTAGTTGGCAAGGAAATGTCGACCTCGTATGGTTTCCGTTCTCCAATATCCCGCTCCGAGGCCACTTCACCTCATCCGGTCAGGCCAACCTTTGACACCGAGCTACTCCGCACATACATGAGGAAACTACTCCAGACGACGCTGCAGCATGCGATTTGGTCTCCCGACCGGGAACAAGTGAAATCATGGATGAAGGATATCAAGGAGCGAGTCAAGGATCGGATGATAGAGATACAACCATCTGGTTTGTGAGTCACGGCGGCGGAAGCCACGAAAGCACATTGACATCATACGACCAGCAAATACATCGTGCTTATTCAAATAAACGAGAATCTCAACCAGGGCGGACGGTGGGGCCTGCAACTGTCGGGAGATCGCACGGACGTGCTGACGTTGATCTTGTAGTGCCGACATGATCTCGCATTGGGAAGACGGGGACGCTTGTGCAAATGAGCTGTTTTACAACGTTCGCACGACTCGACTGTGCTTCGTGGATAAAGAATAACACTCGTTTTTGCAGGACTCGATCATCTGCACGTGTATCGCACTCGCTGTCCGAAGTTCGCCATGACGGTCGAGAGTGATGTGTAGCTGTATCGCCGAGGAAAGTCACGCTGCAAGTATATCCATAGCATCCGGGGCGAGTTATGCCCGCGTGATAACGACGGTGTTCGGTATCCCGTCGTTCGCTGGTTTGTTCTGCTGTCGAATCCGCGCCTATCTTTTCCGCAAAACGGACCTGCGGTCGGTTCGTCTAGCATCTATTTTAGATCCATTTCTGGGCTGCACATCACTTCGCGAAGATGGTCCAGCAGCTCTTCAGCCAGCGAATCATTATCATCCACATGCCAATTCGCCAACTCAAACTTTCAAACACTCCTTCGCCCGCCTGTTCATGCAGGACACGCTCTTGCTCACCGCTTAGCGCTGTATCTCCAGCTTTGTGGGTTCCACCATGCTAAAATACCTTGATTTCGGTTATCGAATATCTCAGCTCTGCTACTCTGCTACTCTCACCTCTTCCTTGACTCGGCGACTGCCGCTGACTCCTCCTGGGGCCAACTTTTATCCCCTGGATATCTCACGCGACATATTAGTGCTTCAGCCTGCCTTGGTGGGAATGTCGTGTTGCCCCCTGTTCGATCTCCGAGGAGTCAGCGATGGACGCTATAAACCATGGGAAAGGTCCATTCGACGATCTCAATGTTCGAATTCAGTCTCATCACTGCATCTCAACACTCGAACAGCGCGCGAAGTTGCGCGCCCAGGGTCGGATTGATTGCGTTGAACGTCGCTGTGGTGCACCAGGACTGAATAACGTCTGCAGCCCGGACAATGTCTTCAAGGGACTCTTATTTTCACCTATGGGAGAGTCACGTCTATACGCCGCCATCCATTTGGGACTCCTCGATGAAACATTTCCCCATACTCTGCCCACAGGAGCCGTGGAATCAGCACAATCTCTGATCCCAACTAACTGAGATTTCGCAACATGATTTTCAAACACCACTGCATTTGGTGGCCGTTATCGGAAGGCTCCGTATGTCCGTGAGAGCGCCGTTTCCCGTTCGTTGATACGATTATATGGTATAGATCACGATCAGTCCTCCGCTTCAGGAATTTTCTCGTTCATTTTCTGGATCTGGGCGTTGCCCTGATACCTCAACTGCGCATCCAACGGCCTACACCATGAGCTGATGATGACTCCGACTGGCACACGTGTATCAACGTGCATGGATTAGAGATCTCTTCACAATGGATACTTTGCCCTACCCTGTTAAGGTCGTGTCCCTATCTGTCCATCAGGCGAGAAATCGCCGAGCAATTACCCCCTGAGTCCCAGGTTAGGCGTATCTTGTTCACCGTCTTGTTACGTCGACGGCACGCATACTCATCACGCGTAATTGGTAATATCCAATCTCGTCTGGTCCGTTAATTGAACGACCGTTATTCTTGTCTTCCCGGTGCTGTTGTAGAAAGGCAATATGAACCCAGCATTCGTACACCGCAACAAGTTGCACCCTGTACGGACGTCGCCCCACTGGTTCTCACAGCCGAATGCACATTGACGCGGCTACACGAGTACTCACACTATCGATCCACCGTGTTTTCCCCTTCCCGCGATGGCTTAGCCTAACGTTTTTTGTCAAAACGGCCCCATCGTGGCAAATCGGTGCCTATCTTTACCACCGACACATCCGACAATTACTCCTATCCGATATCCTCTCATGTTTCCGGGGTAGGACAAGGACAGGGCAGGACAGGCTGGGTATAGTTTGCGGGCTGCCGCATACTGCGCGTGTAATCGGAATGTTGTACGAGCCATCAATCATTCATCAGGTCACGACTCCCATGCTACATGATCCGGCGCAAAAGCGAATGATGCTCTGCCGTGAACTGCATGCAAGGCGTGAGCTGGACTCGACGGCGACCCCATGATTGGAAAGAGAGGCTGCTACAGACCCCATGATGCATGACAATGAAGCGTTCATGGAAAAGTCCCGTTTCTAATTATCAAACAGCCCTATACCCTCCTCACAGGCTGTGGTTTACGTTGGCACCCTGAACAGCATTCAATGCTGCCACGATGCCACTTAAACGTGTTTAGCGGAACAGTAGATAGTGCTCACGATATGAATGCTGCAGTGGAGTACGTGAAAGCGGGATTATACACAATGGCTGGGGCCGTCGGCAGAGCGTCTCGTCTCCGTTTCCAGAAAGGCTATAGGTACATAGCCGTACGAGAAACGAGACTCTGGCCTGTTCACTTACAAAAACGAGACACGTGGTGCCCAAATTGGTCTACTCCTTGATTGAGAAGTGAACTGGCTCACCTCAAGAAATAGATGTCTTCGGGGTCCTTCATCCCCTTTGTATGACAGGCCTGTCATACAGATTTCCTCCGCCCTGCCTACAGATCGACAAGCTGGATTTGGCTCCTATTGCCGACGTAATGGGCGCTCTTGAAAATTTCAGTGCTTACTACAATCAGCCAAAGGCGGGTCATTTTACTTGGGATTCCCGCCCAACTGGACGGGACGAGGTCCGCGGAGGGGGTTTCAGTGCCCAGACCCATTTTGCCAACCGGTGGCCGTCCAGCCTTTCCAAGTTTGCAGCCTAAAAGACCGTTGGTCTGAGTTTAGTGCATTCATCTTGATGAGGATGAAAGTAGATCCAGTGAGAACGTTCTCGGAGGCAAAAAAAAACCCGGGAGATGGCTCGTTGGATTTCGGACTTTGTTGAGCTGACCGAATTGGCCGCAGGAATGTTCCCATGGTCGATAACGGATAAGTCAACGCCCATTGTGAGCCGTTTTCGGGCTGCAGATCATAAGGGGTTTTCAGCAGGCGTGCTTTTCCTCGAACGAACCGACGGGGACCTGCGAAACTCGGATGCGCGGGCAATTTTTCGCAGTAGCGTTACTTCACGAATGACTCTACTACGGATGGTGATGAAACCATGCTATATGATGCCACATGATGCGGCCGTACGCGGAAGGCTTTTAGAGCGGCGGAGCACAGGGGAGTATCCGAGCGCTGGACGGTTGGACCAAGATATCCAAAGGCGGGAATGCTTGCGTACGTTGACCGGACGCGCTCGTGCACATAGGGAAATGGTAAGCAAATGTTCCGGGTTGCGACGTCGTGGTGCAGATACATTGGCGGTGATCGTCTGATAGTAGATAGATTACGCGGGTGCCACGAAGCCCATAAAGTGCCAGCAAAGGTCGAGAAGCCACGGAGGTAAGAGAGAAGTCCGAGGCCAAACTTCTGAGAATCTAAACGCTTTCGATGATCGCGTGAAGTAAGGGGGGAGGGAAAGCCAATGAACGACGGTATCGCTAACATAGTAACCATAGCCACCAGCCTTTTTTGGCGGATCAGAAAGGGTGGAGGTGAACAAAGTTGGGAGATAAGGATTGTGTCGAAATCAAATTTCCATAACAATGTCGTCTCAGGGCGTCGGACAAATAGAGACACGCTCGGTGTCTGGAGGGGATGGCATCAAAACACGACGATACAGCTCGACAGGTTCGTGTTGTCCGTGGCACGTAATTAGTGGGGGTGGAGTGTTTTGCGAGGGAGATGATGGCTTGCGCGTTCGATCCAGTGAATGAAGGGCACTCCGTGGCGCAGATCAACTTCAGGTGTCCATAGGCTCCTTGATGCTCGACTTTGGGTAGAGGTACTCTGCAGTTTCAGGGAAGTTCTTTACGAGCGCTTCATTCAACAACCGGCGATAAGACTAGGACAGATTGGCGATAAGGGACGCGTGCAGACTCAGCTAAGCAACTCACGTCGATAGCGGCTATCTTTCCATTCATGAACTGGTTCTCGGTTGCGGCCCTCTCCAGTCTTTCCTTGGTGAGTTGCATGGGATTCCTCGCGTTGTCGATATCTTGTGGGACTTGGAACGGAATCATGGTTCGAATATTCTGAGCCATGTCGTCTATTGTTGCGAGATGGTGGACCACCTCGTTGCTAGCGAATGGGGTTACGACGTGGATGACGCCCGACGAAAGCCTGTGGAGACGACATACGCTCGAAGACCGACCTGCTTGCCTCCTGCTGGCTTGTCCCGCTCCTTGGTGGAGTCATTGATGACGGTCGTGCCCAAATTGTACAACGCGTGTGCAAGGCCATGCAGCTCCAGCTCTAGATCGCCTTGCAATCCCGAAGGTGGGGGGGACTGTGATGATCGTGGCGAATCTGGTGCATGGGCATCCTCAGACATGAGCGTGCTAACACAGTGCTAGTGTTGGCGCATAGTTATCATTACCAAAACAAGACGACCATGTACATAAGGTTAGGGTTAGAGAAATAAAGGAACAAAAAAAGACGGCCTGCCCAGCCAGAGTGGCCGTGGCAGGACTGGAAAATATTCAGACAGTGCATGAGCCGAAGCCCATACAAGTCGGAGTTACCCTCTGTATGGACAGGGTCGCCGTGCTATGGAAGGTCCCAACGGCCCGCACACCCGGGTACATGAAAGGGCATGCGCCATCAAGGTAAGTATGAGTTGTCTTCTCGTCTGCCCATCGCTTATATACCTCCGTCGTCCGTGCACGGACCAGCATTCGTCTCAGTTGCCAAATAAGGTAATCAACAGTCTGCCTGTCGCAATGCCACCCCTTGGAACACGCCAATGAGTGGACTCGCAGACGAGCTTCTCGCAGATCTCGACGGTCTCTCGGACAATGGCAGCGCCGATTACGAAGAAAACCACGATGCTCCTCCCCCGACCACCAGCTCGGCGCCGAATGGATTGAAGCGCAAGGCAGATCGAGACGTTGACATGTCCGAAGATGAAGGCGAGGCTGAGGAGGAGGAAGACGTAGCAGGAGAAGCGTCTGACGGTGGTCTCGTGCTCGAGGGCGGTGTAAAGCCTGCAGAGGAGTTGGACGCGGAAGATGTGCAGCAGATGGATCTCGGTGCAATAGAGGACGTCGGCTCGATAGCAAAACTAGAAGGCAGCAAGAAGATGTCCGATATATTGAAGGTGACTTCATCCTCTCGCTGCTCCCCTGCCGCTACTGACGTCGCCCTGTGTAGGAAATCGGGAAATACCAAGCAAATCCAAGCTCGGCAGATGTGATGTCGCTTCCTGCGCACTTGAACCCGGAGTATACTCTCATCGTGCAAGCAAATAACTTATCTGTCGATATCGACAACGAAATTCTCGTGGTACATAAAGTACGTCACGAACGTGCATGGTTTTCTCGTCCACTGAACCCTCGTCTCAAGTTCATCCGTGACCACTATGCGCCAAAGTTCCCCGAACTAGAACAGCTCGTTCAAGACCCCGCTCAGTACGTACGAGCGGTGCGCATTCTTGCCAACAACGAGGTTTGTCGAACCCATCCACGACTGAGGGCCTGTCCAAGTTTCCATTCTCTTAGGATCCCACCAGGGTCGACCTAACGGGTGTACTGCCTGCTGCCGTGATCATGAGTGTTTTGATCACGGCCACAACGAGCTCAGGTGAACCTCTTTCAGACATGGGATGGAAAGCCGTCGAGCGAGCTTGTGATCTCGCCGACCGTTTGGAGGAGACACGCAAAACTGTGAGCTGCATCCCTCCCAATCCAATCCTTCTCTCACCCTTGCCGTTGCAGATATTCATGTACGTTAGCTCAAGAATGAATGTTCTTGCTCCCAACCTGTCAGCTATTGTTGGTACTACTACAGCTGCAAAACTACTTGGTGTCGCAGGCGGCCTCGGTCCGCTAGCCAAAATGCCATCGTGTAACGTTCATGTCAGTCACGCCACGACATTTTACCTCGTAATTCATCTTACCGTGCTCTTCCCTAGCTTCTTGGCGGTCAAAAGAAGGTCGCACTTGGATTCTCCACAGTCACCCAACGGAGACACACAGGCTTCGTGTTTCAATGCGACCTAGTGCAGCAAACACCCCAAGAGTATCAGCTCAAAGTGCAGCGAACCATCGGCGCAAAATGTGTGCTCGCCGCTCGCATGGATCTTGAACGAACTCGTAGAGATGGTGAGCATATGAGCAAGTTGCTGCATTCCTTGTGTTGAAAATTGTCCAGGGTCGTACGGTCAGGATCTTCGAGATAAAATCGAGAAGCACATAGACCGTCTCGCAGCCCCCCCACCCGCCAAAATCACTAAAGCACTCCCTATTCCCAACGATGGACCAAAAAAGCGAAGAGGAGGGAAACGGTTTGTTTTATCACCTCTCTTTCCCGCCTGGCCTCACCTTTCGTTACCAGGGCGCGTAAAGCCAAAGAAGCGTACGCTCAGACCGAGTTACGCAAACTCCAAAACCGAATGGCATTCGGGGAGGCTGAGGAGGAGGTTGGTGCATTCGACCAGACAAAGGGCCTCGGCATGATCGGCGTCGGAACGGGCAAGGTCCGGGCTGGACTCGGAGAAGCCAAGAGTCGGGGTGTGTAACACTCCTCGCAGTCTGATCCTTTTGTTGAACCCGATGAAATCAACAGCAAAGTTGTCCAAGGCGAACAAGCTGCGGACGACTGCGCTGACGCGTGCAGCACAAGGCGGCTCGACGACATCAGGAACGGCCACGTCCCTGACCGTAACTCCGGTGCAAGGTTGGTTGCTGGTTATGATTGTCTTACATTCCCCGCTGACCCAATCCAAGGTTTTGAGCTGACTAATCGTGCTGCGGCTGCTCAGCGAGTCAAGGAAGCCAACGAACGGTGGTTTGCAGCCGGGAACTTCTCATTTGTGGGGCAGAAGGGAAGTGTGAACAAAGGATAAATTAGATACTGACCCCTGGCGCTTAAGAAGCATATGAACAACCGCATAATTTAAGTCCTAAATTGATCGTTGCATGGGGATGTACATACAAGTACTGTGAGTCTTTTCGAAACTATAAGAAGATATAATGCCAGTAGAGGGTGGGATACAAAGCAAGTAGCTGGGACAAAGAGAGCACAGACGTGTGACTACGCAAGCCACTAGCTTACGGTGATTGGGCGGGATGAACGGTGGCAATGGTCTCTCCTGTTGCGGAGCTCTGGGTCACATCGATATAGCCAGCTTTTTTTGGATCAGCTAGATTGTTCCGTTTGGAACGATAGTTCCGAATGGCGGAACGTATGGCGTCCTCGGCCAACACTGGGAAAAGTGGAACATATCAGATAGGAAAGTACCCATCGTGATGAGAAAGCACTTACTAGAGCAATGGAGTTTCACGGGCGGAAGGCATAACTCTTTGGCGATGTCGGTGTTCTTGATTTTGGAAGCTTCGTCGAGAGAGAGACCTTTCACCCGCTCGGTCATGTAAGAGCTGGAGGCAATGGCACTTCCACAGCCAAAGGTCTTGAACTTGACATCACTGATGATGCCATCTTCATCGACGCGAATTTGAAGCTTCATGACATCTCCGCAGCTGTCGATGAGTTACGGAGTTCGGTTCAGCGGTATGCATAACAAGAGGACAGGTACGTACGCAGGTGCTCCCACAAGCCCCGTGCCGACATCGACGTCGTCCTTGGGAAGAGAGCCCACCTAGATATAAAGAGAGATGAGCTTTGCGGAAGAGGTGAACTGCTGGATGCGACGAACGTTCCGTGGGCTCTCGTAATGAGAAATCACTTTCTCGTGATAACCGCGGGCGAGGACGGGAGCAACGGCGGCTCCTCTCGCCCTCGTCGCAGCGACGGTGGCGAGGGCAGTCCTTGAGAGTGCTGAGTGGAACATGGTGGATGCTGGGAAAGTGGCAAGGAACTTTGTCGTTGCTTTCTAAGTCACGGTCTGAGCTCGAATTAGGTCAGGGCGTGGCTACGATCGACTACCCTGATCACGTCCTCAACCACATGTTCCGCAATCGCAAGGCTGGACGTGAGCCCAGGACTCTCAATACCCAACAGGCTCACCATCAGCCCACCGTCTCTCCCGTCTGCATGATCCTCCCGTATAACGAAATCCTGGAATCCCGAAAACACAAGCTTCGGCCGAAACCCGACATAGTCTGCGCGGAGTCCCTCGAATACGACCCCCGGCAGATACTGCGTCACTGCCTTGTGCATCTCCTCTAGCCGCGATCCACTGGGTACTAGGTGCTGCGTCCAAAAGTCAACGTGTTCCTCGTCGGAGTAAAAATTCGGTGCGTCCGTCGGTGGTGATATCCACTCTAGGTCGGGCCCAAATCGGACCCTCCCTTGCAAGTCAAGGGTCAAGTGTGTGCCGAGAGATTGGAAGGCGTGTTTGTTGCGTCCGGCCTCGGGGCAAGGGTATATAAGGTGACTGACGTTGGAAATGCCTGGACCACTGTACGCTGCGTACGAACCACGCCCGAAATACATTGGTATCCGAGAGGACTCGGGGAGAAGAGAATTGAGAACAAGGTTGGCGGACAATCCAGACGCATTGATCAGTGTCTTCGCAAGAAGGGCGTCTCCTTCCTGTGCACCATCGGTCACAGTCTGCACCACCCAGCCGTCATGGGAAGGTGCCGTAGGGAATGCTTCGGCGCCCTTGTAGGGATCGACACGGACGACACGCGTGGAGTACACGAGCTCCCCTCCTTTAGACTCCAGGATGTCTTTCTCGAGGCTCTCCATGAGTGCATGCGAATCAACGATACCCGTCTCTGGGCTCCACAGAGCTAGGGCTATATCTTTTGACAGATCAGGCTCCAACTCGCGCGCATGGTCCCCGCTGACGATGGTAGTGGGGAGGACTTGTTCGCCTGCCAGTTGCGGTGTTTGTGCCGAGTGGGGAGGCCACGAAAGCCAGTGAGATTTCTCAAGCAAGCTTTCAACATACGGTCGTTGGCTCTCGTGAGCAACGACGAGCTTTCCCGTTTTACGATACGGGATGTTGTACTCTTTGCACCGTTGATACATGAGATAGCGCCCACGCAGGCACAGTCGCGTTTTCAAAGACTCGGGTGGGTAGTAGAGACCTGCAACGAGGAAAGGTGATAAGCCCGCTGCGCTCGAGTTGGTCGTCGCAACAGAGTCATACCTGCATGAATCACTTCGGAGTTTCGAGAACTAACACCATGTTATGAACCAGGGCCGGTGTGACATCCAATACACAAACGTACCTGATCTCCTCACCGGCTCGCACATGCCTTTCTACGAGATATGTAGTCTTTGTCGGAAATTGTAGAGATAACCGTTGAGCAATTGCTAGACCGACCACACCTGATGGCAGATTCAATAATTACGCGTGCTCTATGAAATACAGATAGTGTATGCTCACCTCCTCCAATGATGAGAAAGTCGACCGCTGCATCGGGACTCTGGTATACGTGTTAGCCAGAGCACTAGTCAAGGCGTTCAGGGGTGAACTGACCTTGAATTTGAACCTGCCTGAAGAGTTTAGGGCAGCTTTTAGTCCTCGGACAGCTAGGGGGGCCATCTCGCAAGACGGGAAAGCCGGAGGAAGTGGTGTAAAGCGGAATTCCGAAAGACATTGTGGTCCGTGGATGAGTCCATCCCACTTTCGCGCGGGTCATCTGGTCTCGGTTAGATAACTCGACAGACATGAATCTTATCTTATCTACCGGGTTGCACTCGTCACACCACCGGAGACGGACTGGGTTGAACATGGCTTCACAGATTGGACCACAACCGGCGCAGATTGACCTCGAGGAGACGCTGGCGTCCTTGGAGTCCCTTCCATTATTCATGAAGTCTTTGCCCAGCGAGGACTCGGACGATGTCGCGTTCCAAGCATTGCAGAGCCTCGCATATGACGGTACAGCGGACGGTGTGTGGACGCCCTGTCCTTCTTGCGGTGTCACTGATCGCTTCCTAAGAAATCGCCCAGAATTTCAAGGAACAAGGGAACGACTACTTCAAGGGAAAGCGTTACCGAGAAGCCATTGGGTTCTATACCCAAGGCGTCGATGCGAAGCCGACGGACTCTACACTTCAGGAAGTTCTATATTGCAATCGAGCTGCCTGCAATCTTGAGCTGAGTATGTGGGGTCTTTCATCCCGCAGTAAGCGCTGACCGCCAAGGCAGAAAACCATGGCTTGGTGCTCAAGGATTGTTCAAGAGCGTTGAATATCAATGCCAAGTCATCGAAAGCGTTATATCGTTCAGCAACAGCGCTGCTGGCTCTGGATCGGCTTGAGGAGGCCCTGGACTGTTGCGATCGATGTCTCGCGATCGATCCTCACAATCAAACTGTACAGTCTCTTCGGTCACGCGCAGAGGGCACAAAAAAAGCAAAGGACCGTCAGCGTCAAGCAACCGGAGAGCGCTTGCGCAGGGAAAAGGAAGAGAAGCAGCTCTTCCAGATAGCGTTCAAGGTAGGCGATGCTTTGATGCCTTTGGTGCTGGCGTTGAGCCCTCGGTTGCAAGGAACGACACCTCTACCCAACCAACAACCCACAGGGGACGTTGGAAAATCCGTATTCTCCATACTTTGACTCTGACGACCCAACTCGCTCGACACTCGTCTTTCCAGTGTTCTTTTTGTACCCTCAGTATGCGACATCGGATGTCATTGCTCATTTTGTGGAAGACACTACTTTCTACTCGCATATTTCTCAGATGTTCCCGCCACAAGCGCCTGCAGCGACTTGGGACGAAAAGCAGGAGTACACGGCCAGTAGCGTTGTAGTGTATGCGATGACGCGTCGGAAACGGCTGCTCAAGGTCGGAAAAAAGATGACACTGCGGGACGTGTGCAGGGCAGCGAAGGAGAAGGAGGGCGATTCTGCGGATGGACTGGAGATGAAGGACGGGTATCTGACCTTTGCGGTGCTACCGAGGGGCGACAGGGAACAGACGTGGGCGGATGAGTACAAGCGAGCGTCCTAGGGAGGGGTCGAGTTTCCTAAACAGGCTGCATTGGTCGTGTTTGGTCGGATGAGAGACAGATCATCGCACGAGACTGCCCACACAAAAGACATCGAGGAAGGCGTCAAGCTCGGTGAGTCCATCTCAGACCCTGTCACAGCCCCGTAATATTGCTGGATGTACTTGCTGAGGGACGCGGGGCTGCGACATCCAGCAAGAAACGCTCGGATTCGGTGGATGTGCACTGGTGCGGCAGGGTGCTGACTGCAACTCCTCCCTAGGCCATCATGTCTGTCAACCACAAGATCCTTCGTACCGCCAACGCTCCCCAAACATCTCCGGATGAGACCGAAACCAGTCTCGCCCAGGCCCTTGTTGATCTGGAGAACAACGTTCCCGAGCTCAAGGCCGAGCTCCGTCCCCTACAGATCTCTGCTGCCCGCGAGGTCGACGTCCGAGGTGGCAAGAAAGCCATCGTCGTCTTTGTCCCCGTCCCACAATTGAAGGCGTTCCACAAAATCCAGCAACGGTGTGTGCGTCCTTGCAGGGACTGATCGCCAACCTGAATTTGGATGTCACAGACTCACTCGAGAACTGGAAAAGAAATTCTCCGACAGACATGTCGTTTTCGTCGCCCAGCGTCGGATGCTGAGCAAACCCACGCGTAACTCGCGCACCAAGCAGAAGAGACCACGCTCCCGCACACTCACGTCGGTGCACGAGAAGATTCTCGAGGACCTTGTCTTCCCCACCGAGATTGTCGGGAAGAGGACGCGTGTTGCTGTGGACGGCTCGAAGCTGTTGAAAGTGTAGGTCGCATGTGCTGCTTGGCGATGGGCTGTGCTGAGCGCTGGTGCAGGATCCTCGATTCGAAAGACGCCACGTCGCTGGAGTACAAGTTGGACTCGTTTTCGTCGGTGTACCGTCGCTTGACTGGCAAGGATGTGGTGTTCGAGTTCCCGCCCGCGAACCAGGAGTAGAGGGTGTACGTAGTGTTTGCTATGCTTTCGAAATCGATGGGCACGCCCGTTATGTATCCCTCTCGTCACTGCTGTGTGCCACAAGAACGGAGCGCGGCTGAGTGAGCGCACGTGAGTCCGGTCGCGTCAGGTCGAGTGCTGCCGAGTTGAACGGATCTCCTCAACACCTTGGCCCGCTCCTCTCCTCCTTCCTCCCCCTCCCCCCCTCCCCCACCCCGCCCTCCGTGGCATCCCCAAACCCCCGGCGACGCCCCTCGGAATGGCCGACTATCTCACTTGGGACCGTCCCGCGTCCACCAGGTATGAACACGGCATAGATGCCAAAATAGTCGTTATGGGCAACACAGGTCCGTCCTCCTCACAATCACACTCTCCACCCCAATTCTCACTCCGATCTCCCCACACAGGCGTCGGGAAGACCAGTCTGCTCCATCGGTACACACAGGACAAGTTCGATCCCAGGAACGTGACGTCGACCACCGGTGCCTTCTTCGTTACCAAGAAGGTGTATGTCGACGGCGTCAAAGTTAGCCTTCAACTCTGGGACACGGCAGGACAGGAGAGGTTTCGTAGCATGGTGAGCCTCCCCTTTTCTACCTCCCCCGTCCCAGTTGCTGACAACATCCCAGGCTCCCATGTATTATCGAGGTGCCAACGCCGCCCTCCTTTTGTACGACATAACGAATGCTTCTACGTTTGACGATATACGAGGTTGGCTTGCAGGCGAGTGCTTATTTCACCCTCTTGTCGTCCCAGCTCCCTGACCGCTTCATCCAGAATTGAAGAAAAATTGCCCACCAGAACTCATCATCTACATCGTTGGCTCCAAAGCTGACTTGCATCACCAACGTCAAGTCACCCCAGATCTTGCACGTTTATCTCTACATAACTGGTTTCCCCCACCCCCACCCCCACCTCCATCTCCTCCACCGCTTCCACCGCCCCCACCATCCACCTTGTCATATATTCGCCCGAGGTTCACCTCGTTCACCAGCATTCGCTCTGCTCCATTGAATTCCACGCCTGTCAAGTCCTCCCCTCCTCACAGCGCCTCCTATCTTGATCCAGCCACCAGTGATGGGCTCAAACGCTGCAACACCTCTAGCGGCCTCCCACGCTTGAAAACGACCGGCGCAGTAAAGTTAAACCGATCAAAAACCTTGGAATCTTCTCGTTCTTCACAATCACGGTTCGGCTCCCACTTCGGACGATACGCCGGAGGGTGGAACGACAATACAGAGACAAACAGCCATAGTTTGGAGGAAGACGACGCAGAGGATGGCCAAGAATGGGGCCTCCTCCAGGGTATGGAGCTCTTCGAGGTTTCTGCAAAAGACGATTTTGGTGAGTGTCAAGACGTGCTGTGCTTTCCTGTCCTTCTAATCGCCCCTTTTCCATGGCAGGCATCCGAACTCTCTTCGATTCTCTCATTGGAACGATAATTGAGAGAAAGGATGACATCGAGCGAGAGAACGAACTCCGGAAGCGCCATAGCGTGCTTCTCACGTCGGCGAGCACGCCCACATGGGCAGCTCAGGCAGAGGAGGAAGAGGCGCGCGAGAAGGCGCGCTCTTCCTCGGGAGGCTGGAGTTGTTGCTCTTCGTGAGAGTCTCCCCTGGACGATTCGTCGAGATCGGCTGTTTGTTTTCGGCATGCTTCCACCATCTACTGCACTTCCTATCCCCTTTCGACCCACACACCTTGCTATGTCTTATGCACTGCCTTTATGGTTCCTAGGCTCACTCTGACACCGTGTCAACCTCACCAAGTCCACCGCTTTCCTTCTTCCTTCTACCTTTATTCACTTCTGAGCTATCTCTTTATACCATATATTCTACGTTAAATAGACACAGATTAACCATGTGTTTATAGTCGACATCGCCCTCGAAGGTCGAGAATCATACTCTGCTTTTGCGCTGAGAGGCCCAGCCCAGATAGGAAGGCGTCGTGGTAAGGGTCGGCTGAGGTCTCTCGTCCCTTAGCCGCCATGTCCCTCCTCCCCGTCAACCCTGCGGGAGGTCCGACAGCAGTGGGGGAGGACAAGACCTGCACCCCGGAACATTGTTTCCGTGCCTTTGACGCCTTGTACTGTGCCCTCACAGCCAGCACCCCCACCCCCCCCTCTTTCCCAGACGAGAAGTTGTGCGTCGTCGTCGCCGTACAGCACACCTGTGCACCGGGTCGCTAACTGCCATACAGCCCCCTCTTCGTCACTTGGAACACTACGTCCTCTCGTCCAGGACGTGCACCCAAGCTGAGAGGCTGCATAGGCAACTTCGAGCCCATGTCCATTCGCGAGGGCATCGCAGAATATGCGCTCATAAGCGCCTTCAAGGACTCCCGGTTCAGGAAGATCGAAGCAAAGGAGCTTCCTTTGCTCGAATGCGGGTGCGTCCCGCCTCATCGTAGCTGCGATTTTCCTTTCGCGCATCCAACTAATTTCCCCTATGCATCCGCCAGGATATCGTTGCTGACCGAGTTTGAGAACGCGTCGTCGTATCTCGACTGGACGGTCGGTGTCCACGGGATACACATCAGCTTCCCGAATCCGTCTATATACCCCTCTACAGACTCATCTCCCCCTTCCCCGTTTTCCTCTTCTTCCTTCTTGCCCCGCCTTCGTTCCAGACACACTCTTTCAGCCACATACTTGCCGGACGTCATGGTTGAACAAGGATGGGACAAGATCGAGGCGATCGACAGTGCCATCCGGAAAGCTGACTGGAGTGGGTCCATCACCGAACAGATCCGGCGAAGCATCCACCTCCGAAGGTACCAGAGCAGAAAGTGTGTGGTTGGGTGGGACGAGTTTGTTCAATGGAGGAGAGATAACGGGGACCAGAACATTTAACGCGCAATCATGAACTCGGAATTCTTGTAACTCTACGCAACTATATCGGACTGAATACATAGCGAAATGCGTCGACGACGTGTCAGTCATCGTAGCTATGCCTTTCGATCTCCTGGAGTAAAGATGGACCTCCTGATTTCCTCCAAACGTCCGCTATAACCATCACCATACTTGGTTTCCAACTTGGTCCATACTTCGCGGAGCTTGGCGGCGTCGTGCCCGCTCGCCTTGTCAAATGCGACGAGGATCCAGTAAAGAAGTCTATCCGTTGGCTTCGGCAGGCTCGGGAGCTGTAGAAACGCAGCGAACACTGTCTCTAGAGTGTCCTGGTCCCAAGTAGCCTGTGAAGACGGGAAAAGCGTTGCAATGGGCTCCGCCTCTGCTGTGCGATGCTCTGGGTCTCGTCCATGGCGGGAAAATCCGAGGAAAAGTCCCCTAAAGGCTGCCATCGACGGCTTATAGCGCACCGGGTCGACTGTTGTATCATCCGTGCGGACTCCAGCTTCGCGATTGGGGGTTGAAAGCATATCGACAAACACACTGAGTGCGTTCCTCAGGTCCCCGTGATAAGCAAGGGTCTGGATCATCATCGTGTAGGTAATCGCGTCGGGTTCAAGGTCGTCTAGAGCGTCAAGTCCAACGGTGTCGCGGATGTAGCTAGAATCCTCATTTATGTTGTGTTCTCCGAGGTTTGGTGTAGGCTTGACGTTGCTACGGAGAACGCGGTAAACGCGTAATGCGACGTCAAAACGCCCATTCCGCGCATACGCCCATAAACATGCATTGATCCCATCCAGGCCAACCTCCATACCTTGTTGTTTCATCTTGCGCAGTGTGGAGCGGACACTGCGCAGGTCTTCCCGGACGGCAAAGTAGCGGAGGAGGCATAGATGAGTATATCGATTTGGTGGAAGACCCGAGGCACGCAGGAGGGATGACGCGTGACGGATGGTAAGTGGCAAGTTGGAGCGAGAGGCAATAGAGAGAAGAATATTGTACGTCCAGATATCTGGTTCCTGCTGTGTCACACTCGAATCGGTCTCTGCATTGAGGGCCTCATCAGCGGAGGCGGCGTTCCCCGTAGGTAGGACACCTTTCTTATTAAAGATGTCGAGGGAGTTTTCGTAATCCTCCAATCTCGTCTTGTGCCACTGTTTTCCGGCACTGTCTATGAGTGTGTTCCACTCCCATAAACGAACCTGGCCGCGATTCGTTTGCAGAGTCTTCAGAACAGAAAGGAGCTGAAGATAAACGGTGCGAGTCCGGGGTTTGACTGACGCGAGGAGTCGCACTAGTCGGTGAAGTAAGTGATGTGGTATCACGACTCGATTCGAAAGTATTTCCTGGTAAGCTGCCCATGCTCGATCGGGAGACTTGGCCGTGAGCATGATCCATAGAAGTGTGCGACGCTTCTGTGCAGGACATTTTCTTTTGGTGTGGTCGAGAGCTCTGTGAGGCCGCTGGATGCGTGGCACGCGCCCATGCTGTTGGCGGTCTTGTGTGTCTGAGAGCAAATCGATGCCGACGAGATGAATGACGTTGTTTTTGTTTTGGCCTGCAGGCACTGCTGGCATGCGAGAAAGCACAGAAGGGTGAGTCGAGTGAGGTGCTCCATTGGCAGAGACAGTAGGGCGAGAAGGAAGCAAGTAGGCGCTCAAATCCTGGGGGAATGCAACGCAGCTCCCTGACCCGTTTCGTTCTTTCAGCACGCTTTGCGGATGGTGCGAAGTAGAGGATATTCTGCTGCGTGATAGATGGGCCAGGGCTGAATTCCGCAAAAGCCTGCATGGTAGTTGAGTGGACAAGGCGGGAAAAGATCTGAGGCCCGACGTGGACCCTGTGAGCATAAGTGTCCAGTGCAGTCATCCTTGCAATGGGTGAGTGGGTTGAGCTTTTCGTGGACACAGACGGCGAACATACCGAGACTGGCGTCGTGACAGTCGCGATCAGACTCGGACGCGACCGTGGACGGGCCACGCCACACCGGCCCAACAAAATTTTTCGTTCACCCGACAAAGTGATATCATGCTGGCATTCATAGCAGGAGGATGATGGTGTATAAAGGAACATAATGCCTAAGTAGTACGTGAAACATGGAATTAATCCCTGGCCTTGAGCGTCCCCAGGAACGCAGCCTTTTCCTCGACAGTTTGGAAGGAACCGTGCTGTATGAAACGTTATCTTGAGAGATAGTATCACGACGAAGTGGACATGATTACTTACGCCAAACTTGGACGACGTGTCGATGAACTTGAGTACGATTTTCTCAAGGTCCCGGCGTGAAGTGTGGGTCATCAACGATTTCCGGAGCGTAATGACACGTTTCTTGGTACCAGGGATTGAACCCTTGAGCATCAAGTAATCGTTCTTCACCACACCATAATGGGGGAAGCCACCCAGTGGTGTGATCGCTTTCTTCGTGATATCCGACTCAGTCGCGGCATTGCAGTCGTCGGAGCCGAGGCCGATGCGATAGATCTTCTTGTTGAGTTCGGTACGGTGGTGATAGCCGTCTATATACAGGATCAGTGATATACGTTTCACTCCAAGGTCGCAAAATGTACCCACTTTGACCGGCACGGGCGACAGAGAACATGACCTTGGCAGGGTGCCATGCACCAACACAGGCAACTTTGCGGAGACCCTTGTGAGTCTTGCGGGGAAGTTTCCTGGTTCCCCAACGGTGAGTAACACCTTCGAAGCCGTGACCCTTGGTGACAGCGATGGTGTCGATAACCTCATCTTTCTCGAACACGGTGGTAACGTCGACAGGCTTTTCGAACAAGCCGTGCGCAAACTCGACCTTGTCAGCGATGGAGCCACCGTTGACCTGAATTTCCATGAGGTGGGCTTTCTTCTGGCTGAGGCCGGTCTTGCGGACTTGGGTGTGTGCAAGGACACGGACGATGGTGCAGTATTTGCGGATGCGCTCGAGCTCGCGGGCAGTGGACTTGCCACCATCCTCTGCGTGTTTCTTTGCGTAGCGAGTGAAGGCCTTTTTCTTGGAACGGTACCAGTTCTTGTAGAAACGACGCTTGACCTCGTCTGAGAGATGGGACGCCCATACGGTGGTGAGGGTGCGAAGACCACGAGGAGTCTCGACGTAACCGACGACACCGATGACCATCAAGGGGGGTGTTTCGACGATTGTGACGGCCTCGACGACCTCGCGCTTGTGCATCTCTACATATGGGTTGAAGAAAGCGGAGTGCTGTAAAGATAAAACACGCACTGGAACCCTGGCGGTCGAGGTCGCGAACGATGTGGGTCATGCCGGCCTTGTAGCCCATGAAGGCAGTCAAGTGGACAGGCTTTTTGGGGTCATCCTGATGGAGCGCATTGAGAGGACGGAAGGGGAAGCGCAAGTTATACATACCTTTGGGAAGGACTTGACCTTTCCACGGTGGCGCGCGGAACGCTTGCGGGGGAGGAAACCGAGGGAGCCGTGACGGGGTGCTTCGAACTGGCGATATGGTCAGTGGATAGGACCTTTGAGGAGATCGGTGAAGACGCGAACCTTGCGGTGACTAGAAAACAAAAAGGACGTGAGCAACGAGTAGAACGGACACGTCTGTGAGTGTCTACGTACCTCATCTCGAAGGTGGTGAACGCCGACGACGACGACGAGTTGATGATCAGTGTCGGAGTTTGCCGAGATGTGGCTGACGAGCTATACAGTACTTCCTATTCTGGATGGCCCCTGTCTCCAGAAAATTCACACGAGATGCGCGTCTCGAACGGCGAGCAGGTCGCTGTGGAAAGCGAGTTGGACGCGTCGGGAACGCGTAGGAGGGGTGCGAATGGCCCAGCGTCGCCGGCGTGAACGAAGCAGACGCGACGCGAATACGCGATGATTAATTGCCACACACGCGTCAGTCACGTTCGTGGGACGTTGCCTCTGACAGCGCGCCTCTCCATCCCCAACCATGGCCCTCGTCAACGACGACCCCGACGACGCCTCCTGCTCGCCAAACCAGCCCATAAGGCGTGCCCCTGTGGTCTATGGCAGGCGGTCGAACCACCACCCCGTAGATGAGCAGGAGCAATCCTTTGAACCCCGCACGGTGCCTTCACAACCGCGCGGGTCATCTCCGTCACCTTCCATTCACGCATCAGACAATGAACGCTCTCGCAGTCCAGACGCAGCCGACTCCTTCCAATTTGGTTTCAGGCATCGCCTGAAAGAACTAGACGAACAATTCGACGACCATAACGCGCAGTCATCCAAGCCAGGCCCGTCTCAACTAAAAGACCTTCAAAGCGTCTCCATGGGTACTGCAATCCTCTCTTCTGAAGCGCCTCGTCCCTCTGGAGATCTCCTTCGTGCCTCGTTGTCTCCATCCCCGACCTCTTTGTGTGCCACTTCTGCTCAAGAAAACCCACCCCAGTCCCCCCTCGTGCGCCAACGTACAAGAAGAGTCCCAATCCCTTCTGATTCAGAAGCGGAAGAACCAACAAAGTCATCTTCTGTTTCGCCTGTTCGCCACGCCATCACAACACCACACTCTCGTTCATCTCCAACACCGCCTACTTCCGGGGAAATCCCCATGGTGAGTAGAAAGGGAAAGGGGAAAGCACCCGCCCGTGACGTGCTGCCGCTTCTCTTTGACGGTGAGCGACCCTCGGCTGCTGAGCTTCCAGCCAAGTCAAAGAAGGGGAGGCGAAGCGAACCCTTGGTACGCTCCAAGACAAAGGTACGACTTCTCGCTCATATCCACTTTGACTCGTCCACTGCTAAAATTTACCATGACAGGCACCCACCAAGAAGGAACGATGCGAGGCTGCATTCGAATCCTCACGAATTGCGGCTAATCGCCCTGTGGAAGTCGCACGTACCCAACAACAAAAACATTCGTTGTCTGCATTCTTTGCCGGTCTCCAGTAAGCCTAATGGTCTCCCCAGTCAACCAACAGCTGTGCTCACGTCCCCTGCAGGCGGGATAGTATTGCGACCCCAATTCCGGGTACGGAGTTGCCGTCAGACCCAATCGAGAGATTCTCGTCTCCGACCGATATCTCAACTCAAGTGCCGCCTCTGAATAGCGTGTTTGGTGTACCTACGGAACTCTTAGGAACCGCTGCGCATGTAGGAACAAGCAATCAACCTCCATCCAAGAATATCAATATCAAGGTGCTCCCTCCCGCGGCAGACGATTCTGATGACGAGATGCCGTCAGTAACTTCTATTATTCAACAAGCAAGTGGGAAGCAGCAGAGGCTACAGGCGATCAAGCAAGTCGCCTTGCGATATGCCGACACCAGAAAAAAATCTGACATCAACAACGAAGACGATGATTTGTTGATCGTCAAAGATGACATGCATGCCGTTGCTCGTGAAGAAGCTGCCCAGCGAAGGCTGGATAAAGCTCATGGCAGCCCAGTCAAGGATATAGCCTCATTGCGAAAAATTAATCATCCCAGTGTTCGCCCCGCCATGGTTTCTCCTCGCAAGCTTTCGAAACAAGAATTGCAGGAACTTGCCAAGCCATCCTTCGCACGTATGGGGAAAGGTCCCAAGGGTCAGCTCAGTAAAAAGCAACTGGATCAGTTGATGATGATGCAACATACCCAAGAGCAGCTAAGGTCCATCAAACGGCACGAAGAGGAGTGGGTCAAGGGAGGCGGAAAGTTGTTGCGGGATACTGGTGGTGACGGCGCACAGACTTCACTTTCACAGAGGCTCGGGGCGTATGCTGAGCAGGGTCTCAAGGCAGCGAAGACTGGCGATGCAGTCGGAGACGAGGCAAGCACCGACGAGAGCGACCAAGACTATACCCCTGATTTGCGAGGTTCTGCAAGCCCCGAGCTCGTGGATGCAGATCAGGACGATGAGGAGCCGGGCGACAACATGGAGGTTTCACCAGTTCCACGTCTACCAGTAGACGGCGACGACGACGACGACGACGAAGTTGTCGCACCGTTGAGACGTAACAAGTCTGGCCAGCGGAATCCTCGCGTTGTCATGGGATCTGATGACGAAGGAGAACAACCCCTTCACCATAGCTTGCCCACTGCGCAGAGAGATTCCGCTTCCTCATTGGAGTCTCAGACCGAGGATGAGAACGACAAGGAGAACAGCGCGAAACTGATGTACGATCGCAGCGAGGACAAGGAGAATAAGGCTGTTGTGCGTCATGAGCTGTCATCTTCTGAGTTAGCGTTTGGATCGAGACTAGGATCCCTACACGACACTGAGGACGGCGTTCCAAGGAGTCTTTCGCTTGTTTCGGCCACAGATATCAATGACACCACAGACTCATCAAAGGGAAATGTCAGATCGCCACTGAAAGACATCTCGAAAGACGAGGACGACCTTTTCTTGTCTCCCTCTCCCTCGAAATCTCCATTCACAGAGCGCCTTCTCCGCAGCGCAACGATATCGCCACCCCGCGCTTCTACGTCGACGCTTAGCCTTGGATCACCACCAGTTTTGCGAAGTGACCGCATCAGCCGAATAAATCGTCTTTCCTTAGATTCGGAGAACGATGAGAATGACCCATCTGGATTTAAGCCGCTACAGCCTTCCTTTCTGGAAAGGCTGCACAGTCAAGTCAGCCCTGAGCCTTCCTTAGCTGTCATCAATCCTCTTCAAAACAGTGGATTCTCCCAACTTTTCTCTGTTAGTTAATCCCTGTCTTCGACGGCTGTGACATTTTACTGACCAATCCACAAGGCTGAGGATCGGAGCTTGAAGAAACTTGTCGATGGGGCGGAAAACGACGGATTGTCATTAACACTCGATGTCGGACTGAAGCCTGCCCTCGAGGTTAGCGGGACTCTAAGACAGAAAGCTGAAACTATATTTGAGAAAGAACAAGAATATGTTGTTGCTGCCGCGATCCAACAGAACGACAGACCGAAAGAACTCCTCTATGTCAACGACCATGGGTATGAGCGAAACCTCCGAGGATTTCTGTTTCTAATTGCTTCATGATTGTCTCATCAGATTCCTCACACAAACTCGTCCCGAAGGGTCAAGCCCTCAAGCGTACCGTATGACACCTTCCCAGGCGTCCAAGTTCATTGGAAATCAAGTCCACTCTACACAAACAGAGCCGTTTAGCACGCGCCCTCCTCTCCGCACGCTATCTTTTACCGTTTCTCAGGAGCTATCTCCGGAGCTGCAGCCACTGAGGCGATTACGCAAACGCAGCCCTTCACCATTGGAACAGAAATTTATAGGACAAGACAGCAATCCAGTCACCAAGTTGAACGCGTTTAGTATTCTCGGTAAAGCCGAGAAACCACCGTCCAAAGCACAGAAAGAGAAACACGAGAAGTCCGAATTCGTGGCGGTTGAGGCAGAGGAATCGGACGAGGATGATATGTTTGGCTTCGGAGGTCGAAAGAGGGATGACGATGAAGAAGAGGATGACAATGAGCAAGACAGGGTTGTCGAGGGGCTTGTGGACGACACGGTCATGGATGTTGAAACCGAGGCTGCAGACCTTGTTCAAGAGAAACACAGGTGAGTCGGGAGTTTACAGTCCTTGCTATTTGACGACAAGGTTCGGCTGTCAGGGAACATGAGGATACAGACGACCAGCAACTTCAGAAACTACACGAAGATGCCATTGAGGGGAAGTTCCGGATGAAGCGCCGTGACCGAGGGGTTGGCTTTGAAGATGATAGTGACGAAGATGATGACGACGAAGCGCGACGTATTCGCCAACGGATACACAAGAAACGAAAGATTGAAGGTGATAGTCTGGAGGCACTAGGTTAGTGACTAGTTGCGAATATATAATGTGACTCATGAGTTTCTAGGCCAAAACGAAGAGACAAGGGCATTCTACAATACATACCACCAAGACCTCATAGACGAAGATGACGAGTTTGGGCATCTGCGAGAAGGCGTCGCAATGCAAGTAGATGATGATGATGGTCAAGCTGAAGAGCCTGAGGAGCGAGAAACTGTATCTGTGGACGAAATTCGGCAACGTGTGCGCGACATGGCGCAGAATAATTCTGTTGGTGCGGATTATATACTCCTTGGACATCTCTGAACTCGTGTCACAGGAAGTTGAGGCGTTGGACCCCGAGGACACGAGTTGGATTGACCAGTCCATGATGATCGAAGCTGACGACGCAGTCCGTGTAAAGGTGGTAGAACATCGACGGAGTAAATCCACGACTCGTCATCCAAACAATGGTCAGATGGACTTTGATATAGAGGTACGTCTGTTCTCGCAAGGATTTCATATGTACTTACGACAAATTTTCAGCGGCCCAAGCGACATGTAGAGAGCGAGCAAGAACGCAAACAGATGATGTTTTGGGCCAAAAATCAGAGTCGCCAACGTCAGGGCACAGGACGATCAGGCAATAGCGCTGCTGTTACCGGCCATACAAAAGCCAAAACTGGAGGTGGTTCATTGAGGTCAACGCAGCTGTCGAATCCAGCGACTGTCAACGAGGCCCGCAAGACGAAGACTTCGAGTTTGTTGTCGACAGTGTCTAACAGGAAAGGCAAATTTGCCTAGTAGATTTTTCGCGAGTAATCGTTGTTTATCTTCTAATGTACTTGTATTTATATTCTTCTCCACTGTAACAAATGACCACATGCAAAGCCCCCCCCATTACCAGAAAAAATCCAAGTATACACAACTGTAACAAGACCTAGCAGGTACCAAGAAGATGCACAGAATTTGCACTCGGGAAACGAAAACGAGAAGAAATTCTAAAGAAACGAAAGGGTATCACTGTGATAGATAACTGAGTGCGTTGGTATAGTTCAAAGGTTCAAATAAAATTCTCCTAGCATTTAGTGATAAATTGGTAATTAGTGATTCTGCTTGCCTACCAAGGGTCTGCCAAAGCGGACCCAGGTGGGGCGGGGGCGCGCAGGTTGAATGAGTGCAAAGTTACGTGATTGACGTGCGGACGTTGGACTTCTCCGTTTACGTGCATTGGTTTGTATCTAAAGGAAAATCAGCACATGAAATAGAGTGGACAGATGCCAAACCCACTTTGTGTCTCAGCATAATCAATTTTGCCATGCAGGCTGGTGGTCCGCTCTCTCTGACCGGATTTCCTGTAAAAATGTGAGCGGTGTTGACCGAATGGAAGGAAGCGGCACGTACGTGATGCGACCAGCGCAAGGCCAGCCTCATGGGCATCAAGAGTATCACTCCCCTCCATAAGTGACTTTCTCACTGCCGGGGATAAGAGGCATAGCAGTAAGAAGGCGGAAAGGAAGGATACGAAAAATACAGCGAGCATGAAAAATCCGTTATGGAGAAAGCGGCGCGAAGCACGCAGACAAAGCCCTAGCGTGGCACGTCGTGGAGAGGAGGGGGAGGAGGAGCGGCGCGGTTGGTGGAGAGGTCAACGAACACTGATGCGGCAGAACATTATTTACTGCTAATAACGTCTTATCGCTTAGTCAGCATGATGTCGATTTGTCGAGACAGACGCTCAGCCGTAGGCGTCTGCCTCCTCACACTCGTTCAATGTCCCAGCTGCTGTCCTCCGCAGTCATATCAGCAGTAGGACTCTCCTGCAAAGCCTTTCTCAATTCCGGCCTCTGTTCGATCACTGTCAGCAATTCACACATCTTGTCAGACGCGCTCAGAAGAGAACGCAGAGACAGTCGCCAGGGTTTGATCACAGGTGTGTGACACAGCACCACGTCTACCCTGTCGTAATTCCAGCCACAGTCTCCAACCATTTGTCCACGTCTGTCCATCCCCCCTCTTGCCAACCTTCTTCTCCTTACCTCTTTATCTAGCCTCGATGATCCTGTAACATGGGGTATACTGCCATTCAAAAACTTCACAAACTCACGCACTATACGATGGGTTTTGGGTGCCTCGGATATCATGTTTACGAATCCGTCAGTAGAGCGGAAATTATGTCCTTTCTACCTCCCATGCTGAATTCCTGCTTTGGTCAGAAAGTCTTTTCTCGGCTTTCTTTCGTAAAGGGCAGGTAATAGAGACGTTTCGAGGAAACGGTATCTGGCAGCCCGCGCTGGATGTAGCCATCGAAAAGCTGAACCAGGGTCAATGGGTTTGTGTTTGTGTTTGTGTTTGTTGTCTTCGCTATCGACCCATCAAACTTTTTTTAGCTGCACATGTTCGGCGAGGGAAAGGTACATCAGCCTACTGCATATTCACAGACCGATGGTATCGCACATTTACCACGGTTCAAATGGGGCGTGTACGTGTTCGCATTACACAGTTCGCTATCTTCTCACCATGACGATACGCCTCTAACAGTGGTCGGATCATCATGGAGACCGACGTCCCACCCCTAATAATACCCATGTGGCTGACGGGTACGGATCTTCGCCACTGGCATTTTCTCTACTTAGCCTATATCTCATCACATGTGCACAGGTTTCGATAAACTCATGCCAGAGCATCGTCCGTTTCCCTACAACTGTCTCCCGAAGATGGGTATCCAACTCGGTGTCACGTTTGGTGACCCGATACCACCTGACAAGATCATAGTCGCATTGAACACCCTGCATAGGCTGAAGCGCTCCTCTTCGCCGCCTGGCGCGGTAGAGAACCCTACACGATATAGTGGGCCACCGAGTAGGTCAGGTTCCAGCAGTGCCTTGCATGTCAGAGGGTGGATGGAAGCGATTATCCAAGCAGGCGGAGATCCTATCGAAAAGCGCAAGGGTGCTGAACGATGTGCGCAGATGGATGATATTCGGAGCGAGGTTACGGCTATCATCCAGAGAGCTGTTGAAGATTTGGGGAGGAAGGTGTCAGGTAACAAACTAGACCCTCATCAACGTGAAGATCGTCGTTGACAGGTATTGCCTGCTTGGCCGTGGGAGTAAGCTGCATGTCGAAAGTATCACCGACATGATGATTCATTTTGGTCAAGAGCGAGCGTTTCCCCGCTGGTAAATTGTGTTGGGGCAAGCGGCATGATGGAGGTGATGTACCAGACATCAAGTCAAAAATTCCAGGAGCGGATACTCGGCCTGCTTAGGTTCAGGTGGCTGTTCTCCGTCCCGATAGCAGCGTATATAGGCCGAAGGATTTGCTGGCAGCAGGCACTGGGAGTTGCACTGGGAGGGTGACTGATCTCGGCTAACGCATTGTTTCGTGTCATGCACATGCATCGACCGTATCTGCAGGTGGATCTGGCTCGTTGCCTGTTCGAGGTGCTGGCGATCACCCGAAAATCATATCATCAAGTTTCATGTTTGGCACCAGAGGTATGTAGTGCTACCTTTGTCAGGCGATGAGATGTTCAAACCCGAGCGAGCATGTCGCCATGATCGATTGTCGCGTCTTCTCGGGGCATCCGATGACCTACTCCGAATTATTTCAAGAGAGTATTTGCAAGCAGAGATTTGCACCGTTGGCCGGAAAATCCTCGCAGGTTCAAGATTTGGAGTTGGAAATGTTCAGGACCATCACACAGGTCGCGAACCATGTTGACGTTGAAACGTTGACCACTCGTTTGGTCCCGGTCCTACTCAATACGACATGTCCATCTCATATGAGCGTGTCAAGTTGTTCTCACACCATGTTTCTGGTGTTTTATTTGGTTCAAAAGATGAGAGCTAATTGGAGTGATTCGATTAGGCCTTAGACTGGCTACCTCTTGATCATGCGTCCTTATGGCTACCAATTAGCTGAGACAACAGTAAACAGTATATATTTGATCGACTACGCTGTAAACAGCTTAGGTGCAAACAAATGTTCCGTGAGTCGATATTACAATTGTACCGCAAACTGGAAGAAGTATTAACAATTCATAAGACCCATTCGTTATGGTCGTGTACCCTGAGTGGTATGCGTGTTACTTGGTTTCGCTGCGTAGGTCGAAACGTCAAACCAACACAAACGGACGAGAAAAGAGATACGAACAATTCTCCATTATCCTGGTCGGTATGGTCCTTGATACGGTAGTGAATCATTGGAAGGGCGCAAACAATTCCCGCGGCACACAAAACCCATGTTGAGATGAATATGTTCATGTAGCTGTTGGGAGGGCGGGTGTCCATTGTACCTCGGCGATCAGGAAGGAGATGACTTACGGTGTATTAACAGCGTCCGCATGCCATACACCAGCAGCACCAGCAGATTGCAATCCTTTATCTGTGAATGCTGAATTCCGGTTCCAACTGAGCAACAGTCAGAATGACTTACAGAACCCGGTGAACACAGCGAGTTTTGCTAAATCGTTCGACATGGCTCCCATTAGCCAATACACAAAAGTCTGCCACATGGCATCCAGGAGGCCGCAGAAAATGTATAACCAAACGCGCGCAGGATATTCAGAGCTATTGAAATCTATCTTCGCAGGCAGAATATCTCGCGTATAGTTCCTACGACCTCCTTGAATTTGAATGTTCCTTGAATTGGAGTGTAACGACGCACTTTTGATACATATAACCCCATATGTGTACAGCGAAGACCATCACTGATACGATGGTCCAACCAGCAAACGCACGAGTTCGACGCCTGTACTTCGTCTGATCGAGGACGCAGTACCCGAGGAACAAGGACCCAAATATCTGCGCTGCCCAATAGACGAATGCGTTGAGACTGCGCGTGCGAATGTTGAAAAGTGCGGCGTTGTAATCGTTTTGCTCTAGTTGTTTTAATGGCGCTCAGCTTATCGCAGCAAGCAAAATGTCGAGATAGGACACTTACGCCATGTGTAGAAATAGTTGCTTGCAACAAACATAGGGAATAGTAAGATGATCATCGGATCAGTCTTGAGAGCAACGTAGAGGCTGTAAAATTCTGTTTTCCAGGATGGCTGGCGGGGTAGGGTAACCTTCGTGCCATCCGTCCGAATAATTCTCTTTGGGTCAGCCATCAATGGAGCCAAAACCACTCCGATGAGAGTAAGAATCAAGAAACCGATCTAGCAGTGCGTGAAACTCAGCGTGATGCTTCCCTGATAAGTGATACATCACTCACATAGGTTCCATTTCCAACTTCATGGGCCAAGTAAGACCAATCGTAACGGCATTCAAATATAGGACTCACCCCCGTTGCTCTAATAAGATGTTCAACGATGAAATTCAACATGGGGGTTAGCAGCACGTACTTGATTGTTGAAATTAAGCCCGAACGCAACTGCGGAACCGATGACAGCACCCAGGTTGAAAATTGCCCAGAATATACCGATGAAAATGCCCTTTTGTGCTTCTGTCGGATAAGCCATCATCATACAGCCTTGTGCGGTCCATAGCAGCCCTGCACACATTCCAAGAATAGCACCCGAGGCGACGACGAAGTCATAGGCGTTGGAGTGGATATTATCCACCCTAAAGAATAGATGAATGAGTTCTGGTAATGGTTGTGATTGCATCGTAACGCCCGTACAAAAACGCAGCAATATACAGGGAATATCCCAGTGTTCCGAGGAAGAGAGTTAGCTGAGGTCCAAGTACATTGTTGATCGTTCTGTGGAGGATCGGTTATCAATACACACGACATAGAAGAGCGAGACCGACCCGGAAAAGAACGCAAAGAATGCAAAGGTAGCATAAGTAGCGGTAGACGCGTTGGCCTGAGCCGTTGTGCTGACTTGACCACCTCCGCCAATCCCTCCCAGGGCGTTGAACATGCCAGGACACATGAAGCAGACGAATCCAAGCATAGACACTTGGAAGTAGGGGTGATAGTAGATTCCCTTCAGTCCTGTTGGGCGCTCGAAGATCTCCTCGCGTTGGGAGCCAGATTCCTCGCTCCCACTCTCCAATGTCTTCTCCGGGAGGATGTCTGCCATGAGAACGAAGGGGGTGTAGTCACAGAGGTTCCATCGCCGCCATGCGGGTACTTATGGGTCTTCGCGGTTATCAAATGCTCAGGGGAGACAATTCGGCATGTGAGCTCGGACGTAATTGAGAAGTCATGTAGAATGATGAAACTCAAAAAATACTGATGGCGGGGAATACTGGCCTACGATGATCTCTGACACCAGATATATATAGGGATCTTGAATGCAATACGGTTCGAGGGGAACACGCGGTGCCTGCGCGGATGCACTGCTGGAGCTGGGCATACGAAGCTCGAACGAGCCGATAGTCCTGAGCAGCTGAGAGCCAGATGGATATCACAAGTATTGTATGCATCGTGGTCACCCGGCTGTGTTCTGCACAAGGCGAGCTTCTTGGGGCGTATCAAGATAAGACGAATGAATGATGGAATGGAACTGGGCCTGTGGCGTGCCAGCTCAATTCTTTCGAGTTCATTACAGCCTGCGTGTCACAAGGCTAGTACCTGGGATATTTGCAAATCTGCGCGATGTGCCAGCTGCAGCTGCCAGAACGATGGCAAGCTGAACTTTTATGACATCCACCGCTCGATGCTTCCTGTTTGCCTGCCAACGACTCCATGCCAGTACCTTCGCTACGAGCCCCACGAAAATTCAAATGATGCTAGAAAAGCGTTCTCGCCATTAGCAGCTTCACTGTCGTAGTAAACGTGCCAGTGGTTGTTTGGAACCCAAGTCTTTGGATAACAGCCGTCAACAGAGGACAACAATGACTATGCTTGTCTTTTCAAGTGCCAGCGCCTGAGCAAGCTTGCAGTAAGGCGTTGTACTGCGCTTGCACTTCCTGTTCTTAACCTTGTACCAGCAGCGCGGTCATGAATGTCGTCGACAGGATTTGCAGTTGTATACAAAAGTGGTCCAAGAGTGGGGAGACCGAATGGTATGTTCGATCTTCTTTTACGTGCTATTTTCACCCTAACAATCCCGTTTGCAGTCGAAATTTCCTTCTTCCAGCTCATCTAAACCCTACGGACACGACCACCGTTGAAACGCTCATAACTGCGTATCATACCCTGTTATATTCTGTTTTGAGGACTTGGGCCCCGAGTGGCTTGCTAACCCCGCATAGCTTCGTCGATTTCATCCAGTCAGTCTTGGTGTCCTTGCCTTCGTCTTCTGTCCAGTCTAGGCCTACACAAAGCGACACTTTGTTCGGGGAATTGCTTGTCGACATCGTCTGGTCCCTTGACGCGCAGTTGGATGAACTTGTGACGGATGCCAAAGCTATCATTACCACTGCAGAGCAGACAACTGGGGCCGGTGACTTGCATAAAGCCACGGGAGTGAAGCAGACCGCTGAGCAAGACAAGGAGCTTCTCGTGGATGTTGTCAAAAGACTCCTGGTGAGCATTACCGGGTCCCTGGAATATACTGAACCCACATTCTGTCTAGTTTGCTGGTATCGTCGGCGTAGCTGTATGCCGGGAGCGCCTTGATTTGAGCCTCCTTGCCAACATAGGCCTTGTATTGGATAGGTCATCGTTTGACAAGAAGGAGATTAGGACAAGAACTGGTCTCCTGTAAGTTCCCCGTGAGTGGAATATGGTGAAGGTTGACGTTTGTGATTGGTCTGCAGTTACAAGCAAAACAAGTTCAACCTTCTCCGCGAGCAGTCCGAGGGTTACAGCAAGCTATGCGTGGAGGTGATGAGCTCTCTGGGACCCTCACATTCTCCACAGGATGGTAGACCTGTTGAGAGCGCCGCAGCCATAGAGGACCGCTCCCGAATAGTATGGGACAAGATCATGGGCCTCATTGGATATTTTGACCTCGATCCCAATCGTGCCCTTGATATCATCCTCGATGTGCTGACCATCAACATCACAACCCACTACACTTTCTTCCTCTCCCTTCTGTCATTCTCTCCGTGGGCGGGTTCTATCAGGCACTCTATGACTGGGAAATTCGACGTTTGCATACCATCCGCTCCATCTTCCGACCAGTATCGAGAGAAATCGCTCGACGAAATTCTTGAAATTGCCGAAACCCTGTCTCTCAGCTGCCAAGGTCTGGGTTCAGTTCCAAGCGGTCCCGAGTCGCGGGTACTCGCTCAAGTCCTTGGTTTCAAGTTCGCTTATTATCAGGTTTGCCATATGTCTTAGCACATCTTCTCCTCTAATCCTGCGTAGGGTCTAGATGTCCATGAACTATCGCCGAAAGGCTTGTACCTTGCGGCCGCTGTCTTGATACGGGAAGGGTTTGTTTCACTCGAGGAGTTATATCACCATGTGCGTCGACTTCATCGTGTTGTTTTGGACATGACTTCATACCAAACATCCAGCTATCACCTTCTGATGGAGATATGGATTCGTACCACAAAGATTATCTGGACCAGACACACCAAAGGATTACAGATGCCAAGATCACTCAACTAGCGATGGCAGCCCCCCTAGAGTCGACGAACTCCGGCTCGAAAGCGCAATCAGAGCCTGGAGAGGAAACCAAAAGAAACCTGAGTACGAGGCCTCCAAACCAGAAGGCAGCTCTTGTCAGCGCCTTACTTTCCGTTGGCGCTTTGCGTCCCGCTTTTGCGATCTTGACCAAATTTCCGTGGCTCGTAGACGCTCATGTCGAACTTGCGGATCTGGTGCTCCGCGTTCTCAGGCATTCCATCTCGCCTCTCTACGATTCGGCTTTCGTTCTCAAGGAACGGAATCCCAGCTTCACTCAGCCTCGCCCTCGATATGGGACAACCGGCGCCCTCCTTACGCCTACCCGTAAGCCACAGCTGACGTTAGTTGCACCGACGCCTCCCAGCACGGCTACGACGGAGTTCGTATTCTTTTTCCCTGACTGGTTGGAGAGGGTTCCGCTGTCGACGACGTTCGAGGATCTGGTTGACGTCATTGAACCTCTTATGAGCTTTGTTGGTCTCCACATCTCGCGTGATCCGTTGTTCGTTTCGAAAGTAACCCGCTTAGGGAGGTCACAATTAATGGCCACGGTAAATCCATAATCCTCGCGGTTAATCAATGTATTCATCCACCTTTCAGGTTCCTCTTGATCCTGTCACTAAGAAGCCCACGGGTGAGCCAGACCCCTCGAATCCTGTTCGTGTGTTCTGGTTCAAACTTTTGCGATTATACTTCCTACCTTCCCTACCTCTCATCCGAGGAAATGCTGTTTGCACTGTTGAGATCTGGAACATAATCCGACAGTATGAAACAACAGCTCGGTGGAAACTTTACGGGGAGTGGAAGACAAGCACATACACCTCGCATCCAGAACTTCGCATACGTCAAGTCCAAGCTGACCGGGAATCAAAAGGGATATTGCGACGGCTATCACACCAGACTATTGACACGCTTTCTGGTACGGTTGCGAAATTGGCCCACGCCAATCCGTGTATTTTCTTCACCAATGCTGTCAACCAAATTATGGCGTACGACAATCTGGCGGGTGTGGTGATCCAGGCACTTCGATATGTGACCAACATGGGGTTTGATGTATTGGTCTACATCATTCTCGACGCGCTCTCAAATCCTTATAAGAATCGGGTGAAGGATGACGGTGTTAATATCTCAGATTGGCTGCAAAGTAGGTCTGGTTGTCCTGTTTCATTACATGTTGTTGACAACAACAGGTCTCGCGTCGTTCACTGGCATGCTCTTTCGTCGGTACAGTGCAGATTTGTCTCCACTCCTGAAATACGTTGTACATCAACTATACAACGGCCAAACAACGGAAATAGTGGTCCTTCGCGAGCTAATCTGGAAAATGGCTGGCATTGAACCTCTTCCGAGTCTGTCGGATTTGCAAATTGCTGCGATGGCCGGTGGTCCGGCACTACGCATCGAAGCAATTGCTTCCGTGACTCGAGGTGCCCGTCTGGATCCTGGCGATGCAATACTCAAAGGTCCTCACCGACTTGGAAAGAGCCTGCTGGAGACGTCCTTGGCATTGCCTCTCCTTATTCAGGTTGCGCAGCAGCGTCAGTCTTGCGTCTTTAAGGCTCCAGACACCCATCTTAAGTCCCTCGCAAGTCTGTTCGATACCGTAGGTTGCGCGTCATATCGTGCTCGCATCTTGGTCTCAAAGTCGCTTGCCCAATTCAGACCCACGGGGTACTGCTGCAGTACCTGGAGCTTCTTACTTCTCCGGCTGTTGTTCCCCCTGAAGACTACGCGAAGAGGATCCTTCCTTCTTTAGCCGACCTCGGGGAGTTATACGGAATATCTGCTTCAATTTGCATGCAAATTATTCGTCCGATGCTCAACAGCATTCTCTTGGTAAACATTCGACCAGCCTTAGTTGACTGAATACTGATTAGGTTCTAGAAAACGGCCTTGTCAATGCAAGAGAAGGAACGTGTGGCTAACGAAATAGCCGAGAAGCGTCTGAAGGCTCGCCTGTCAGCAAAACGTGATCCATCCGCATCTGCGTCGCGCATGCAGTCGCCCAGTGGTCCCAATACGCCACGGGATAACTCTGAACAAAAACCACCATTGATTGAAGGCAACGAGGATAACGCGGTGGAAGTTGAACTGGAAATAACCACTCCCGCTGCAGAGGTCCGTAGATCATATATAATTGAAATGCACAGCGCAATGACTATCGTGGTCTTGTAGAGTCCTTGGATACCTGAACTAGAAGCGCTTTTCGACGATGTACGGAAGATCGCGAAGAGCAGTGCGATTGACGTGATTGGGTAAGTCCCGGGAAGTCCAGTCAAAGTTTTGAATTAACAAAGATGTATTAAGCCCTGGTTTTTACCTGACGTTCTGGCAATTGTCAATGTATGATCTCTCCCCACCAGCCACCAGGTACGACGAAGAGGGAGCTGCATTACGTACCCTCAGTCGACAAGAAGATGCCAAGTATATTAGCGCCGACCGATCTTCTGATCGCGCGAAGAGGCTCACGGCGAGCTCGCATAGGGCAAAACGTGATCGGTGTAACGCGTTTGTCAACACATTGGCCCAAGAGTTCAAGGAACAGACAGCTTCCAGAGTTTTCACCCTAAAGCGTTTAGCACGAGAGAAACAGCATTGGTTTGCTCATGGTGAGTTTGCGCCACATTCAGTGGTTCAAGTAACTCATCTACTGCCAAGTCGAGCACCGTTATGCAGTTTTGGCATCTGCCATCATCGAACACTGCATCCAACCGCGCTGTTTGTTATCACCTATGGACGCCGACTACTGTGCACAAATCATCAAAGTCATACACACGCAAGGAACGCTGGGCTTCCCCACGTTATTGTGTTACGACAAGGTTAGCATCAAAGCTCTCCACGAGAGACTACGATTGATAGCCTCTGAACTTCAGCTACTCGGAGATCATGTCAAGACAGTGATCTTTTCTTGCAGCGAATATGAAGCGAAGAATTATGGTATGTACCTTCAGATACATCTATTGTTGTATAGCCGTCTTATAAAATGTAATATTGGACGACAGGGCGCTTTTTGCTAGGGGTTCTTACGGACCTGTGGAAGTGGGCACAAGACGAGCAACTCTTCGCCCAGGAGAATCGTACGAAGATCGGTGGAAGAACTGTTCTTCTTCCGGGCTTCCAGCCGCGTTGGACTAACAAGGACCACACAAACATCTTACCAGAGGACCTGTTAGCGTGGTCGGGCTTCAAACAGATTCTACGTAAATGGCACAGAAAGCTGGGAAGAGTGAGTGGTCTACATTGACAAAGTCAATAAACTGATAGGTCTCCACAGAGCCTCTGCAGTTGCATCGAAACAGGAGAATTCATGCATGTCTACAATGCCATCATTGTGCTGAAGGAAATTCTTCCGGTCTTTCCCCTAGCTGCTGTTGGCGAATATGGACCTGTCATCGACAACATGATTGATAAACTGGTTGAAGGTGAGGAACGGGGTGATCTTAAGATACTGAGTAGGGCGTGAGCAAGCTTTCTTTCGTTCCGGGGTATGTTCTGATGTCATCGCAGCTACTCTGCAGCTTTGAAGAAGCGTGAGACTCAGTGGGCAGTTCCCCGACCAACACCTCCCAAGGTAAATTGGTTTCGCCCTAGGAGTTTTTTCCCACTCAATCCCCTTTTCAGCTGAACGGTAGTGCTATGTCGCCGAAGCTTGGCCCGTCCGCTTCCCAAGCACTCGAGAAATCACGTTCTATACAACCACCTAATGGTTCTACAGTACTCGTAACACCCGACACACGCCGCGAAATCAGCACAGTCTCAGGCGTCCCAGCGGTCCCAAGAACTCAGTCATCAACCAGCGCGTCTCAGATTATCGATGAAAGACCATCCACACCGGCAAGTTTGGCGAAACTGGCTATCGAAAGGTATGAATATAATAGGTATCAAATCCTTGTTCTCAATGAAATACGGTGCAATTAGCATCCCCAGACCCGAGAAGGTGAGGCGAGTCAGGCCAGAAAAAGGGAGCGAATCACCCGCGCCGGATGGCGAGAACAAGTTAAAACAAGACGCCATGGATGTTGACGCTATTCCAACTGCACCGAGAGAGGGAAGAACACACCCACAACAAGAACCGGCCCCATCACGCTTTGGAGCGCGGCAGCCTTCCACACCTGCTCAAAGTTCCTTACCTCCAATACCTATTGATATTCGGGCGCCAACTCCCATTCTCAAAGAGGCTCCTAAACCTTCCCGGCAAGCCATTACGGCGCTTAGCCCACGAGAACCCCCTCTATCTCCTAGGCAAAGGATTGAAGAGAAACAGGTACAAGATGTCATGCCACCTCCAACAGCCCCCAGTCAGACACTCTCGGCCCAAGAACTCCGCGAAACAGCCAAGCAAACAATTGGTCACCGTGCGTCAGAGAAATCTGATGACCGGCGATCGGCGGGTGATACCCGCAGCCAACCTGGTTCTGGAGCTCCGTCTCCATTGCCACGTCGGCGTACCGCATCCCCTGGCACAAGGAATCACAGCTTGGAGAGTCGAGCAAGTGGCGAACGCCGATCTGACCGTGGGACTGGAGATGGTGACCACGTAGATGGGAGGCCCCTAGAACGAGAAGCCCGACAAGAATTGCGATTATCTCGCAAAGAGGGTAGTGCTGCTCACGGTGGTCGAAGCGAAAGGGTCCTGAGCCATCGTACGTCAGCTCGCGAGAGTGATCGGGATAGGGAAAGCGACAGGGAACGTGACCGAGAACGTGGCCGAGACAGGCATGGGGACCGCGACCGTGATAGGGAACGCGACAAGGAGCGCGACAGAGAGCGGGAGAAAGAGAAGGATAGGGAACGTCGTGACAGAGATAGAGAACGAGACAGAGACAGGGATCGAGACAGGGATCGCCACCGTCGTGATGACAAGGATCGTGATCGTGAGTCCCGCAAGGACCGAGATAGATCGAGTCAGGTTTTAGTCCCTGCAGCCTCCACTGCCACACCAGAGCCCCGAAGTCTTCCCACTCGACCTGACCCCGCTCGACACCGTCCCGCTACCCAGGTCGGCGATGATGCTCTTGGCAAAAGACGCCGTCTGAGCGATGACGAAGTCAGTGTTCCTCCTTGGCTAATGCGACTTGCTGACCTGTTGACAGGTTGACCGCACCTCGAAGCGTAGCTCTCGCAAGGAAAGCCATAGAGAGGACCGTAGTCGCCGCTCTGACAAGGAAAGCCACGATCGACCACGGGAGTCCGACAAGCGTCGAATGGAACCCCAACCGTCTGAAGGAGATTCCCGCCCACCTGTCGATAAGGTATGTTGACGTGGTGAAAACCGTGATCACATTCTCAATAACATGACCTAACAGCCCAGCGAAAAGCGGATACCCGATGGTCCCAAAACCTTGCCTCCGACCACCCCATCAGCCCCGAGGGCGATGTCATCTGTGGATGGTTCCAGGGGTGGAAGCAAGGCTGACCCTGGTGCTAGCCGAAATGGTAATGATTGGAAAGGCCAACAACGGGATCATGGACCACACGCGTATTCGGTTTCGACGGCTGGTGGCACACCAGACACAGGTTCCAGTTTACGTGCAAGGATAGGCGAGAAAGAGGCTACTCGCTCGGCCCAGGTACCAACGGCATCTTACCGGTCCGATGTGCTGCCAAAGGATGACGAGCGTGATAATAGGAAACGAACGGTAACTGGTGAGTCGATCATTCATCCGTTTCTGACTTGAATTCATCTGGCTTCCACCTAGACCGGGATAAGGACGTTGGTGAGGCCAACAACATCCCAGGAGGCGACCTAGCATCGCAGCCCCCGAAACGACCAAGGATAATTCGCAATCGCTACCACGCACCTCACGGACTGGCTAAGAGGACTCTTCCCATTGACCCCCTGGCTGGGGATAAATCACGATCGGCGAGGAAAGATTAATTATCCTTTATAGATGAGATATCGGTGTATCCTGTATTCGCCGCATCTACAGTGCATCGTTACATTATTTCTTTCCTCTCCACTAAATCAACGTGAAGCTGAGACTCTAGATACATTACTAAGATGAGTAGTAATAATTACTGAGGGGTGACTCCGAGTTGAATCAGATTAGACGAGTTGAATCGTGAAGTAGTGGAGGGTGGGTTATTCACTTCTTCATCAATGTGAGGAACTCCTCGCGGGTCTTTTGCTGTGTCCGGAAACACCCCAACATGCACGAAGTTACCGTGATGGAACCCGGTTTTTGTACGCCACGCATGGTCATGCACATATGACTGCAACGCGTGGAACATTGAGCAGGCAGACCATTGGTGAGAAACAACTCACGTGGCTTCCATCACGACTGCGACTCCACGGGGCTTGATTGCCTCCTGGACTGCAATTGCGATTTGTTTGGTCAGCCGCTCCTGAACTTGCAGACGACGGCTGAATGTTTCGGCAATCCGGGCGAGTTTAGAAAGCCCCAGCACGAGTTGATTGGGGATGTAAGCTATAGCAACCTAAGAATAGTCGATCGTGGGTGTTGCGGAACTTGGGACGGTACCCACCTTTCCTGTGAACGGAACTAGATGATGTTCACACAGGCTCGAGATGTCGATGTCACGGACCAAAACCATCTCATCGTGGTCTTCGGCGAAGACGGCATCGTTGATGACGTCTGGTGGATATGCAGGGTGGAATTGATAGGACAGGATGGAAGCCTACCTGCCAAGCGTTCCTCGTAGCCTCGGGTCATCCACATGATGGCTTGTGCATATCGTTCGGGTGTTCTGAGAAGCCCTTCGCGGTCTGGATCTTCGCCAATACATTCGAGAATGGTGCGGACCGCAGAGGCCATTCGCTTCTCACAGGCAGCACGCTCTAGTGGAGTGGCATTGAGACGAGAGACGGTAGACTTGGCTGATGGGAGTTCTGAGCGACCGAACACGAAATGAACAGAGAGCAGAGCGTACCTGGCCAACCGAGGCCATTTGGGTCAGGGAGTGGGCTCCCACTCTGAGCACCGTTTGTAAGTGGAGTGGATGCACCGGAGGGTGGCCGAAAGCCGTAACCCTCGCGGACATGAGGCCAGGGAGGACGTACAGGGACTTGCTGGGGCGAGTCGTTTTGAGAATTGAGAGATTGGACTGGATGAGGTTCGCCTCGGGGGATGTCGGCATCGTTGGAGACCAGGAGGGATTGCGATTCTGTGGCATGGTGAAGCTCCAGCTGTCGTAATTCATTCGACAAGAGCTCGCCATGGGATGGCATCTGGGTGGCGGAGATGGGTCGAAGGCGACGAGCGGGGAGAGAGAGATTGCCGGAAGACGACCCGAAGCGGAGGTGGACCACAAACGGATATCTCAAGGAAACCCGCCCGCGCACGCCGTTGCTGCCCAGTGAAACCCATTGGGCCCCGCCCAGCGGCAAGACAATTAGCAACCTGTGCACCGGCAAGGGCGTGTGTGGTGAAACCGCTGGTTGGGCCTCCTCCTTCCAATTCGCGCACGTTCCGGACAGGTTCAATTTGCTCCATGGCAGTTCTGGTACTGCTCTAATTCGCTCGCCGGAAGGCTCACGCAACGCTCTCTTTCATTCCTAAAATGACCTAAAGTTTCATAAACGACCTGCCATCTTTCTTTCTTCTCACTACGTGGTCTCAGTCGGGACGCCTCTGCCAAACTCGTCTGCACCGCACAGACTCATCACCTCGGATCTCACTCGCGGTAAGGCGGACTTGCTCCCTTCCGTCACAAATGCCATCCTGACGTGAACCCCGAGAATGCTGTGACTCTTTTCGATCCTTATATCCTCCTTTCCAGGCCATGTAATCTCCCGTCGTCTCCTCCATCCCTGATAATGTGTCCGGATTCAAAGCCGTCTCGCCAACTTCGGCGTCGGTGTCCAACACCGCGCTTGCCCCCCAAGTCGCCATCCACCCCGTCCTATCGCTCGTTGGAACAGGCTTGGCTGGCCTCTCGCGTCATGCCCCGTCGCAGGGGCTCATACCTCATGCCCGGCGCACAACGTCCCATCAACGAGACGAACATCAAACTCGCCCTCTCGATCGCTCAGGCGTGTCTCCCTGATCTGTTGTCTACATTATGGGCCTTGCATCCCGTCCGCACATCTCTCATGATGGTTCTCCACATCGTCCGTGGCTTCTTTCCAGCATTCAGGGGCTATTCCCAAGCGATGATCGTCGACGAGGTAAGCCGGTCGGGAATTCGAACCAGAATTTCGATGCACTGATGTCACCGCAGCTCCAGACGTTAATATCATCCGGAGGTTTCTCGTGGTCCCGGCTCTTGAAATTGCTAGTTGCCGAGATATTCAGACGGGCCGCTGAAACTGCCATCGATTCATTCGCGTATGTCCCAGACCACTTTCATGTCCGCCCACTGTTAATACTGTTCCAAGAACTTCAAATGAGAACATAGTCCACGAATCGGCCCGATTTTTCGTCGAATACCAACAAATTGCACAGCGTCTACGTCTCGACATTCCGACGCTCTCGGATCCCATCGTACGAGACTGTCTTCAGGAATCCGATCTCTTCGTTCGCTCCTTCAACGGAATGGGTAGCTTTGGACTGCTCTCTCCCTTCGATTTCATACAAATATTCGCCTTGATATCCGAATTGATCTCACACCTCCTGGTGCTTTTGTCCCTAACGGGCGGTTCTGCCAACTTGGGAGCGTTACTTCTATCTCTTCTATCCACCTTATTCCCTCTCCTCTTGAATCGTTTTATTGGCGCTCAATCGTCTCCAGAGGTAGTTTACACTCCAGAGGAGGCTCGGACTGCCGAACGTCAAGAAAGTTTACGAAATCTTGCGTACAACGAGTCCCATCGTCAAGAGGTGCTCCTCTTTGGCCTTGGCCCATGGGTCCTTCAATCTTGGACCAACGCTAGAAAGGCCATGTTGTATGACGGGCAGACTTCACCTTCAAACCAGTTGACGTTGTCTCAGCTACTGAACCAGATCAATATTTCCGATCTCCTATTTGCCCTTCAAAATGTGAGCATCCCACTCATCATTTGACGTGTTTGGTTTGATCTCACTCTCCCGCAGCTTCCCCTTTTTCTCATGTTTCAATCATCTTCTGCATCACTCGGATCGTTGGCTCTATATCGGAGTTCAATCCAAGCTGTAGTCTTCACCTTTGGAAATTTCTTAACGACAGCGCGTATGGCATTTCAGGGTATATTCTTGATGGGGGCTTTCTGTGCAGCCATGAATATCCATCCTGAGCTAGAACCGATGGAAGAAGACGTCATAAGCTATCCGAACTTGCCTTGCGGGATGAAAATCGAAGCAAGGTCCCTAACCCTTATCAAGTATTCATGTGTCGAAACATGCTTATACACCGTCACAGGCACCTGTCGTACACTTACCCGGGAAGTAAGGATGCGTCACTGAAAGACGTCACCTTCAGCCTGGAGGCCGGAGAATGCCTTGCGATTGTTGGATACAACGGATCAGGCAAGTTTCGGTCGGAAAACGTTGATTCGTTACTGAATTTGATCTGCTGGGGTCGAAATAGGCAAGTCCACGCTTGCAAAGGTCCTGTTGCGGGTTTTGGATTTCGACCACGGAGAGCTCCTTATCAACGGTGTTGACATACGACGGTTGTCGCCCACTGAGTACCATCGACATGTTACAGCGGTTTTTCAAGACTTTTCAAAGTTTAACTCCACTGTTCGAGAGAATGTGGGATTGGGTTACGTTCAGAAGTTGCAGTCACATGCGGCCGTTTCCCATGCCATCCACCTTGGTGGGGCGGATACCTTTGTGGATACCCTCCCCAATGGTTTGAAGACAAAGTTGGATAGCTCCGGGTTCGATGCTATGCCCCCTGCATACCCAGGCACTCCGGGCTGCGGGATGTCCTCACGACAACATCATGGTCTATCGGGTGGTGAAGTATGTTGTGCCGTGCTTACTCATCACAATAAGTTTCTGTCTTATTGACTTGATCTTACGGCAGTGGCAAAGAATAGCAATCTCTCGCGCCTTCATGCGAGCAGATCGACCCGAGGTTGACCTGTTGTTGTTCGATGAACCCGTAAGCGTGTACACACGTCGTCACGAGTCTGCCATCACTCACAGGGCTTGGCAGACATCATCACTGGACGCGCATGCCCAGAATAAAATTTTCGATACTATACATCGTATCTCAGAGTCCCCATTGGGCAACAAGACAAAATCCGTCATTTTCATTACCCACCGACTTTCCACCGCGCGTCGTGCCGATAAGATCGCGATGATGGAGCGAGGGGTACGTCCATAATGTCCAACTTCCTTCCGTCTCCTAGGGATTAATGGCCGTGCCGTTGGTTTGTAGACGATAACCGAGTTTGGCACACATGAAGAGCTGCTTGAGAAAGGTGGCTCGTATGCCGCGCTATACAAGGCATCCATTTGAGGTGGATGACGTTCCCGTCAAAATTTACTAGAAAACGTCGTCACTTTATTGGAATTCTCGCATTCATATCAAGGCGATGAATGCGTCAAAAATCACGAGTGTATTATTAGTGGGGCTTCACACTCGGCCACCGTATTTTAAATCATAGAAAATGCAACTAAACGTCAACGTAGACCTAATCGTTCGTGGAGCGGTCCATGTACAATACAGCAGAATCACGAACATATGCATCTACGTGTGCATTCTCCGCCGACTGAGATATGACGTTAGCTGACGACGGGCCACCGTGGATGCCCACCAACAAGCCAGCATCACGGATGCCTTGGATGAGCGAGGGAACTTGGAGCTAGTGTACATAAAGTTGGTGAGCCTGACGGAATGACAGATGAGGCGTTGTATTATTACCAATAGCTCGGAATCGAAGAAGACGCCCAAAAGGTTGTTCGCTTTGGCGAATTCCACACCCTCTGCCACGCTCGAGATGTATTGATCATCATCACCAGTGTCACAAAGGTCAGGGTTGCGCAGTGTCGACCCATGATCCTTGTTTACATGACCACATTTAGATGAAAAGAAGACCGGATCTAGTCGAAGCGAGACGTGAGATGGTGATGATGCTACAGCAATGGAATAGGAGGGATTACAATTCGGTTGCTTCCAATTCAGTGTGGCACAAACTCGGAGAGAAAAAGAAGTGAAGGCGATACGTCGACGTGCAAAGGCCCCGCCGAGAGACGACGATGTTTGCCTGATCGTGCGAAAGACGGCGTTGACGCTCAAATTAAGATCAAGGTGGCGCTTGATGTGTTGACTTGGGGAAAGCGCGAGTTCCAGTGTCAAGCCGAGATGAACAGGTAAAAGCTGCGAGATTGCATAAAATACTATGGAGTCCCTCACTCTGTATATATATAGAGCGTCGTACCTGCACGAAGCGCGATAGCGGCAACATTATTCGCGGTAGAATTCTATACCAGTCCTGAATGGAAGTTATTCTGCGAATGAGTTGTTCTCCCCTATCAAGTCGATTGGCCAAAGCATCGAATTGAGCGAGAGTAACATCAGCAACGCCCAGATCATAGGATGAGTCCGGTAGCAATTGTTCCCCATATAGCACGGGCTGAAGATCTCGCGTGACCTGGACAATTGCATAAACGTAATTCCCAGATAGTGAAGATAGTGTGACTGTGTGCAAGGGAGAGGCGGGTGTCGAGTAAACTGAAGGAGATGTGTGCGTAGAATCCATTGATTTAGGGGATTGACGCCACGGGGGTATTGTTTGAGAGCCAGGGTGCAAGGGGCTACCCTGGGGAAGAGTCAAGGATTTCCAATAAGTTTCGACGGCTCCGCCAACTTCCAGCGTGATGCCCTGGAATGGAGTAATGACATGAGCAAAGAAAATGACCTGAATACGAACATCAGTCTCTTTACCGCAGAGAACCACTTGGGTGCATACCTCGCCAATGCTGTGCAGACGATGATCCAGGATGGATAATGTGGTGAAACTACCGTCAGGAGAATGGAAGCTGAACGGATGGGCCACAGCACGGCCGATTGTTTTGGTGCCAAAGTTCGGGTAGATCGAAAATTCCAACGTAAGGTCTTTCAAGTTAGATGCCTGGAACATAAATGTATCATAATTGTTTTTCTGCGGAAGCGTTATAGTGTATGGAGGAGCGTTGACTCCAGGACCCGCAGTGATGACCATTTTGAGCCGGTTTGGCGAAGGCAACGATACACTTTGTGCTAGAATCGAATCTGACAAGCGGGGATGAAATCTGATCGCCTTTCCGAACTGCCGAGGATCAAGAGCAGCGGGTAAACCTACGGTGATTACCACCAAATAGTTCTTGTCGAGGTAGTTGTGGCCATAGACTCGGTGTGGCATTATGGGCGGAGGTAAAGATAACGATGGGATGGAATCAGGGTCGTCGATTCGCATGTCGCTCGCAGTCCGCGGAAGCGCAGGGATACGGTCGGAAGAAATGGTATGGGATACTTTGGGCATCGCTTCGAGAAGCAAGTCGACGCACGCTCGATGACCGTACCATGCTGCGTAGTGTATCGCTTGGTGATCGAGCTCGTCAGTTCGATCAACACGGGCTCCAGCTTGGAGAAGGATGTATAGGCATGAAGTATGCCCGTTACGCGCAGCATGAAACAGTGGTGTCCATTCATGATATTTGTCCGGAAGATCCCATCCGTCTTGATCCAGGAGCAGCTTGCAGACATCCGCGTGGCCATCGCGAGCAGCGAGATGGATTGGAAACTCTCCGTTGCTATTGGGGACACATTTTGCCCCTTCCTTTAACAATAATGAGACGACGTCCGTGTACCCGTATTGACTTGCTAGAGATAGGGGCACCAGGCTAGAATTTGGGGATGGTGACTGTAGGGCGATGCACTGGTCGCATATCAAAACCTGCACACATTCAGCACTACCTTTGAGAGTCGCATATACGATAGGGCTGCAATTGTCCACGTCGAGTACGTGCGGCGAAACGCCAGCGTCCAAAAGTTGCTTGCAAACAGCCGCGTGGCCATGCATGGCCGCATAATGCAGGGCTGATCGTCCATAGACGTCCAACTTTTCCCTCTGCGACCCTTTCTCAAGACACAGGTTCACAAGACGCAAAGAACCCGCGGCCGCAGCCTCGTGAAGACATGTCCGCCCATTGATATCGTCGATGAATCCGAAATCAAAGGGTACCTCGACACTGGTGAGGATAAGGTCACCAAGCTCCGAAGGTGCGTCGACAATGACTTTCCAAAGCACCCAAGTGACATTGGCCTTTCCCCCGTCCTGGGAGCAGAGAATGTTAGAGTGTCGCACTAGATCTTTGATGGACGCCTCATCGGAGTTTTCCACCGCCTTTCGCAAATCGAATTCAAACTCGCGGAATGGGCCAGAGTACATGTTTCGCTCGATGCTGAGCTGAAGGTCTAGAACATCTTGAGCAGCAGCCCCCTCGAATATGAGGCCAGTGGAGAGGTCAGTGAGGTCTAGGAGACTTGCGGCCACGATATCCGAGAAATCTGCGATGAGCTTCTTGTGTGTAAGAAACCACAAGCGACGAAGGGATGCCAATCACTTGTCTGTTAAACACAGGCTGAACCTCAACCTGGCGAGCGAGATAGAGTTCCTTGGTTGCGGAGCGTGAGCGTTTGTCCCACTTTTTGAGGATTTTGCGGAAACCCGTTGCATTGATCTCGACAAATTGCTGCGTGCATGATGTGAGCGGTTGTCCAGTACAAAGAGTCACGATGATCACCTGCAGTTTACCTAGATCCCTTTCGAGCAGACGGAATCCCTCCTCGACGGCAATCCACTCGACGTGATTCATCGCTGAACCATCTGTGGCATCCGGAAGACCCCTCAGGGCTGCAGAACGACGCTTGGAAAGGAGAGTTTCAAGACGTAACTTTAGCTCTGCTTCCTTTTGGAGGTAGAAAGTGTTGATCTAGATTGACATCAAGGCGTCAGTAAAGCGAGCAGGACCGAGAGTGGATTCACGTGCCTTTTCAAGCTCCCGCTCGAGCTTGAAGAAAAAGGCGGCCTTGTGAGCCTGGAAGTCAGGCCCTCTGTCGTTGTCCTGCCCGAGCGAGGAGAGGATGGGTAACTGGTTCGGATCATCGGGGAGGATATCACTTGGGGTGTCAACCGCGGAAGATATCGCGATCGCTGGGCTGCCTGTCAAGTTCAAGAGATCCGCAGGTCGGACACCTAGTGCCAAAGCAGCAGCCTCCGAGGCAGGTCGATTAGCTGCCAGTGAAGAGATGATCTTCTTGAGGAACTTGTAGTCGAGATAGTACGCGGACCATCCCGGGACCTGTTCGGACTGGATTTGTTTTCCAAACTGACGAGAGATGTCGCCGATCGTCAGCACCACGGTAGTGCATGATCCAGAGGGAGGGCTGACCTTCATACCACACGGATGCGAGATTCGGCGTGATATATTAAAGCTGAGATGGGGCTGCTCTCATTCAGACCATGCTGGTCACTTCCCAAAAAAAAAAAAAGAGAGAAAAAGAATGACACGACACTCTGGAGACGGACAGCGCAACGGACGTCCCATGCACGTGCGTCGTCGCAGATCCAGACCAAGCATGTCTTCTAAAGTACTCTCAGCCGACGACAAAGTAAATCCAGTCAAGTGTAATCAATTAATCAACATCGAAATCGATAACGTCCAGCGTGCTCCACGACTACCAAATCAAATCTGGAACAGACAGGGCTGTGCCAATGCTTAAACTAGCACCTTCCTCATCTGCCAAACTTTTGTGGGTAACAACGTCACCGGGCATTTGCCATGTCGCTCGACGTGATCAAATGCACAACGGTAGCAAAAGACGTAACCAGATGGCAATGCGGTAGCGTTGTTGACGGTGTTTTGACACAATGGACAATGCCCAAACACCGTGCCATCCACGGGTATTCCGGCAGGGTGTGGTGGGAGCATCCGAGGAGGTGGGACGGCCAAACCGAGAGGGGATATCGACAAGGAACGTGCTGGGGACCCTGGAGAATACCACCACTCCAAGAACTTGATGAAAAAGATGGCCGTCGGCAAAAGGAGCCTCAAAGAGTCAAGCATCAATTGCGGCGTATTCATAAGAAGCTGGTAGAGCTGTTTCGCGATCCCTCGCCGGACGTGAGGAGCAGTACCCTGCACATTGCTAGTCACAGGCTGCCAGCAGGAAATTAGCGTTGGGATATGCCGCGGATGTCACTCACCAAGTCGTCCGCACTCAACCGGCGTAAATCGACACCCATCCACGCTAACCATGGACGGTAGAAGGGAGTGCGTTCAAAGAGATACGCGACATTACAGGCAACCAACCACAACTCAAACGAGGTGTTCACCCATGGGAAAATCTTTCTGTATGCTCGACGCCAACGCGCTGCTAGAGACTGTCATGTGTCCATGAGCATCGTCATCTTCGGCACAGAAGTAGCATACGTCATCGGTAAGTGCTTGTGTGCGACGACCGTCGCCAGCATCTTCTAATATGTCTGACGAAATGCCTCCTCCCAGTTGTTCGTAGTAGTCATGGGTCTTGGCTCTGAGATACGGAATGGCGACCTGTGTAGAGTCAACAAACATAGCGTCGCACGAAATCATGAGCAAACCAAGAAGAACAGCGATTGCCATGTTTCCCTGGCCCTAAGCTTTTCTGCCGGAGGTGCCCGATGAACAGCAGCGGTTGCTCTATCTGCAGATATCCAAGGGTGCCTACGTCTCTTCAGGCCATAAAAGTTCTCCGCAAAGGACGCGTCTAGGATCGTTGAGGGATGTTCTGATGCGAGGCCAGAAGACTCACTATGTTTGCGGAGATAACGTCGCTCGACGAAAAACATGATGATTGCATAGAATTCCTCGTGGCGATTCACGATTTGAATGAGATATCGCGGATATCGCTGTGCAAAGACCTGAATCATGGGGTTGAGGTGAATAGCAAAGTGCGTCACGACGGAGTGGTGCTTACTGCCAAGCCATACTTGAGAGCTGGTTGGAGGAGGTCTCTGAGCTGCTCTTGGGCAACGAGCTCGAAGAGGGAGGGCTTGAGAGGATCACCGCCGATATCGCGAAGGAACTCCATCGACGCGAAGGTCTGAAGGAAGGAGATGTATCTTTATGTGATGAGCACGTGATACCTTGAGTTTTGTCACGTGACCCCACATCGCGGGGAGGGGAGATGGATGTTGGATTTGAACCAGAGCCTGCCAGCACCGACGAGCGCTGGCGTTCGAGTCGAGCGTGTTCAACGTCCCTCGCGGGAGACAGTCGAACGACAATTATTGTGTCGACGGTGTCAATTACTATCAGTTTCTGCCTCGTTGCATGCATAGTCACTGAATTTAAAGGTCATGCTAGTCAATTGTGAGACCATCGCTGTAACTTTGACGGCTTCCCGAAGTTGAGTTTTCGCCTTTCTTACTCCGCAACCTCAGGCCCTTCAGGCTTGCGCCGCATGTTCTCGTCGATACACGCAATGATACCTTCCGACGCAGACATCGCTAACCAAACGCTCAAGGAAGAGAGCAACTACCGTTTTTCGTCTTTCTCAGCCACCGACGCGGTCACGCTTGGCCTCTCCGTCCGCAAGCGCTTCCGCGGGAGCTCTCGGCATATGAAAGGCAAAGGCATGGTGATCTCAATACAGACCATTGCTGGGCACACACTCTTTGCATGTACTGCAGGAGACCTGGGGCACCACTCCGGGGAAGGCGATGTCAGCCTAGACAGCTGGGCATGTTTAGAAAGCATGATTTCGGTCGTCAAGCGGACGGGCCACTCGAGCTACTACGTGGAGAAATGCATGAGCGCTATGGGCAAGACGGCAAAGCAGATGGGGGTCGAGGGTGAATTCGCCGTTCGCGGAGGAGGTCAGTGACAGTCCGCTGCAATGCGACGTCCAAATCTCATTCACTATGCCATTCAGCATTTCCAATATGGTTGGATGTGAGCACGACAGGTCCTGGTGCTTTGATGGTGACTCAGTTCAGATCGACAGAACGCGCCGTGTTGCCCTATTGCCGTGGCAGCCTGTTACTCGGGTTCAAGTCAGGAAGACCATAGAGTACGTCTTCCCCGGTGTAGCGATACACCTCACTCATCGAGAGACCAACCAGCTCATGTCGATAACCATTCGTGATTACGTGCACAAAAAGCAGAGTCAATCAGGCACAAGGTTTTCCATCGCCTCGTCAGTGTTGCAAACTGAGATGCCGGTCCCAACGCTGGCAAATCAAGAACACAGGGACAGCATTGCGGTAAGCTCATATAGCCAGTCAGAGGTTCGGTACGTTCACCAGGAGAAGGGTTGGGGCGGAGAATTGGCGTCGGAGCACATGCGGCCACACACGCCATTCGAAGATGACCGGGACCACGATATATGAACCATGTACAGTAGACGGAGACGCGAAGAATTATGGAGTAGGAACGTGACATCAACTGATCGACACACAGGAGGGCAAATGGAGAACGAGGCAACGTCACACTTGATCGGATGGGGTTTCTGTGTCTTGTTGGTACGGTGTACTCAGGACCCGGATGGCCTCTGCAAGATAGGTGAGAGGAAGCCGAGGGTGGGAGAGAAGCAGCGCACCATGTCTAAGAAATATCTGTCGTTGGCCAGAGGGAGAGGATGCGTCCGCGTTTGGGTCGGGATCACGCAGTTCGTAGTTGGCCTCGACGTAAACTCTGGAGCCTTTGCTTAGTGTTCTGAGATAGCTGTTCTGAGTGGGGTTGAAGGAGACGACGTGGTGCCAAGTGACACCGTTTTCCAAGCGAGCTGGGAGACGTGTCGGGGGTGAGATCATGAGCAAGTATAGGGTAAAAACATACTGCCATCGGGATTCGGCGGTGGAGGGGGGAAGTTGGACGTTGCAATGGTGTATCTAGGGGGAGGGTGAGGGGCGACAGTGGAGGAGAGAAAAAGACTGACGAGACGTATTCCTTGTCGTTCTTGGTCGTACGGAGCTCTGGGTCTTTTCCTAGACGACCGATGAGGACGAGCTTGGCAAGGTCATACGACCGGGCGGGGGTGGAAGAAAATGTCTGTTGGAGAGGTAAAGGGGAGAAACTGGAGCTCGATGGCGAGCACGTACGCGTCGTTGCAGGCGCGAAAACGCGAGTCTTGCGGTCGACCAGGACATGACTTGCAAGAGCGAGAACGACTTGAACTTTCGATTTCTGCGTGTTTGACCGTATTTGGAGCGCTCGATCTTGTGTACCGACGGCGACGATCAGAGTCAGGCGCTGATATGTCTCGACACAGACTCGTACGAAACATCGACATTCACGGTTCGTCCCATCTCACTTCAACCCGCATCTTTCTCTCTCACCGTCACACCATCAGCCGAGCTGGACGATGCTGCGTTCGACGATGACGCTGACGATATGACCGAAGAGCAACATGGTGCGTCTTCTCCTCGCCCGCCCTCGTTTCCTCATCCAAGTCCATACGAAGCTCAAATGGAGTCCGGAATCGAACAAATCAGAGCTGTGGTTGGCGACGAAGCTTCTTCCGGCCTCGATGACCCCATCATCAGGGACATTCTTTGGCAATTCTACTTCGACATCGAGCAATCCATCGCTTGGCTATTCGGTTTGTCATCTATCCCCCATCCAATCATCTCTCTCACCTTTCCCAGAGGAACAGGAGCGCAGAACTACCGCAAGGGAGCGCAAAGGTAGGCCACCGTATCTCCTCCCCTCTTTAGTCTAGTTTTGCTTTTGCTACTTTTCTTCATGACGTTATTCCCATCCGTTCTAAACCCCACTGGTGGTCCCGCTTCCGCCGAAAAGGAGATGAACCACAGCAAGGTGCATATCGCTGTCAACCCTACGTCCCTCCGTATTTCTTTGCGTCGTGGAAACTATATTTACTGTGTTCACTTCCCCGTTTTCCAGCGCCGCAAGATCCGACTGGTCCTGCGGGATACTTTCCGGATGACTTGGACCGTCCGCGCGTTCCTTTGATCGTCCTAGCACAACAAGGCCAATATCAGCCTGATTACTATCCTGCGCCTCAATATCTCGATTATGATCAGGAGGTCGATCTAGATGATATACCTCTGGGTTTGATGTCTCCCGATCGTCATTCGCGTCTCAGTACGATAACGGAACTTACCGAGCGTACCGAGCCATCTCGCCACTGGCCTTCCAGACAGCAGCTGGTGGCAATGAATAACCCCCGGGCGTTGTCCTCAAGCGAGACAACCTCGTCATATGGGAATGTCATCGGCGAGTCTCATTGCCGCATTTCACTACAGCTCCACTCATGGTATTTACAGAGCACTCCTCGGACTCGCAGCCAAACGTTGGCTATCTACACCAACCCGTCGATCCAAATAGGATACCTCCTTCCCCATCTCCTTCAGCTGTGCAACGGCTTTCGAGTTACGACTCCGCACCATCCCTTCGCACGTCGGCGGGGTCAGAGGTTCAATCCGAGCCACCAAAGTCTCCTCCACGCGCGCCTAGTATATCAATGCCAGCAACGGACAACATCCCAGAAATCCCAGACTTCACATCCAAGTCCAGCGAGAAGCCGCCTCCGCCACCCCCAAAGGACCTACCACAACGTGTCCGACCTGGAAAACGCTCCAAGCTTGCGGAGCTGGCAAGCTCACGCGCCAGCACAATATCTAGTTCTCGATCATCAGATTTGGAGACGACCTCTGTGCTCACGTATCCGGTTCTGCGTCCGTCTGCTGAATCTCGGCTTTCGCTAGCTTCGCGTGCCACAACCGTCAAGCCACTCCCATCGGAGGTTTCTGAGCAGTCCTTACCATCGGTCAAGGTACCTCGCACCCCTGAGAAGCCGACATCCACGGCTTCAGTCAAGTCGTCGCCTTCCGTCAAGCCACCATCTACTACAACTTCATCCATGTCTTCTCATGTGCGCAAGGCAATACAGACTGCTATGGATTTGGAAGCCTACGACCAGCAAGCAACGACAGGGGAGGAGGCGGATAACATGTCCGACATCTCAGCCTCCACAGTCAAACCGGAGAGACACACCCCCTTTCCCCGCTCACCCATCCCTTCTGAACTGCATGTGGCACGCAGTGAGCCAGATGCGAAAGCACGTCCTCAGTCCAAACTAGCAAAGCTTGCCCAGGCCAAGGCTACTTCTCACGCTCTTGTTCCACGTGTTCCTGTGTCCCCTCCAAAGGAACTTCCCAAACCTCACACAGAGTATCTTACTCCTATAGCGAATGGGGCGACCGCAACGACTGCCATAACAACATCATACCAGTCTCTTCAGAGCCTCTCTACCACACAGGCGCTGGAAGCTCTTCCATTAATTCAGATGCCTGGCACAGAAGCCCGGTCATCGAAGTTGGCATTAAAGGTGAAGAAAGCACAAGCCAAATTGCCATCTCATTCAAGTGCCACCGATGACGAAGGCTCACTCCCGTCTCCACCCCCCCTCTTCATGCCATGTCCTACCCATTCCCGTGCGTTACCCTCGGCCTTCGCTTCCTTGCTTCTCAGTGATCCTCTAACGCCCTCCGAAGACAAGGACAAGGACAGTAAATCGCCCAAGTACGGGAGAGAAGAGCTTAACCTTATCGATATGTACCAGGCATCGCTTTCTCGAAGCAAATCGACACTTGGTCACGACTTAGAGCAACACAAACGGAGTCGGGTAAAGCCTCCTACTTCCCCAGACCTGAGCGTGCGGTCTGCTTCCTTCGCATTTGACGTTCCGAGTCCTGACGACATCGTCTTCAACGCCCGTCGTGGAACCACCCTGGCGCAGCGGCAACGATGCGCTGGTTCACAGAGGTTCACTTGAATTCCAGCTCCCTTTCAAAGTTTATCGCTCTCTTTTTCATTCTGGTTTTACCGTAGATGTACACTTAGATTGCTGTTGTTGTTTTTCTTAATGGAATGTTTTGTGCTGATTTTGTTTCCTATGTTCCTCACTTCAGCCGCAAAGGAGCGCGACAAGGCGCAGAAAGCTGCTGCTCAGAAGAAGGTATCGCAGACACCATCTTCATCGGGTTATAGCACCCCGACTTCCCGGGCAATGTCACCTATTGGAACGCCCACAAAATCGAAGAAGAAACCAGGTGCCAGTTCACAGTCGTCGAGGAGGTCGGGAGCGACCACTCCTGCCAGGACAAACAGCGGGGGATTAGATCATATGTTGCTTGATCTTTCAGCGGCGAATTTACAGCCTCGAGAAGACGAGTCTCCTAGAGTGGGTGAGCCTGTCCCCAGGATAGCAATGGAGAGGGAAAAGTTGTTGGAAGAAGCAAGGAGAGAGCTTCAGGCGTCCGGTCAAGGTGCGAAGAAGGGAGTTAGCTTGGTAGTCGTTGGTAAGTCGAGGGACGTGGGATGACGCTTGTGCATCTTATTACTCTTCAAGGGCACGTTGATGCTGGCAAGTCAACACTGATGGGCCGACTGTTGTACGAACTTGGGCGTGTCAATGAAAAGTCACGCCATGCAAATGAGAGAGAGAGCAATAGAATCGGGAAAGGTAGCTTCAGCTGGGCTTGGGAACTTGACGGGACAAAGGAAGAGAGAGAACGGTCTGTTATCATCGATCGTCCGTGCTTGTTGATTGAACGCTTGCTATAGGGGAATCACCATGGACATCGCGATGCAGTCCTTTTCGACGGCACATCGACAGATAACGATCCTAGACGCCCCTGGGCACAAAGATTTCATTCCGAACATGATATCAGGGGCATCTCAAGCTGACTGCGCACTCCTTGTGGTCGATGCCGCGACGGGGGAATTTGAGGCAGGTTTCGAGCGTGGCGGACAGACTCGCGAACATCTGGTCCTTGTGCGAAGTCTCGGAGTGTCACAAGTGGTTGTTGCGGTGAACAAGCTGGATCAAGTTAGTTTTCGCGGAAATAAAATGTGGATAGTGGACATCGCTGATGAACACGACTCCAGGTCAGTTGGGAACGGGCTAGATATGAGGAAGTGTGCGAACATTTGAAGACATTCTTTGGTCAGTCGGGGTTTCAGTCTTCGAAAACAAGTTTCGTTCCAGTAGGCGCGATGCTAGGTGTGAACCTTGTGGAGCGGAATTCTCCTGAAGCGTCTGTATTATCCCAATGGTATCGAGGACCAACCCTGGTGGATCTTCTAGGTACCCCCGATCAACTCTTGTTGCTTTCTTTTACTAAATATTTCCTAGATAAATTGGAACCCCCGGTGCGAGACATCGAATCACCTCTGCGACTACCGATCTCGAACGTCTTCAAAGGACAAAGTTCTGGCATCGGAGTGACTGGTCGAATATGTGGCGGCATTGTTCAGGTTGGGGAACGACTGCGAGTTCTGCCCGGAGACGAGACCGCCGTCGTCAAATGTGAGGATGATACTCAAATCTTTGGACATCACGACGCTTTCTGATGCTGCGCTAGCAATCGATCTTGACGAAAGAAGTGTGTCTTGGGCCGCTGCGGGATCCAACGCAACTCTCTACCTGACCACCATCGATCCTATCCATCTCAACATCGGCAGTGTCCTCTGTCCGCCGAACGACCTCGTTCCCCTTGCGACTTGTTTCAGCGCGCGGATAATCGTTTTCGATATTCAACTTCCGATTATCAGTGGTGCTTCGGTATGTACGCCCCACCGTGCCACCGGGGAAGGTGTTTACAGGAAACGACTTGCTAGGTTGAACTGTTTCACCACTCCCGAGATGTCCCTGCAACGATCTCGAAGCTGATCGTAAATATTGACCGAGCTACAGGTTCTGTGACCAAAAAGAACCCGCGGTATGCATAGCCTTTCTTTGGATATGTCTGTCCTGGCTGAGCGTGACCTATGATAGCGTCTTGACCAAGGGCACGTCTGCTGAAATCGAGATCACTTTACGAGGCGATAGTCTTTCCGGTACTGGCGCCGTTCCAAGACCCATTCCGATTGAACCGTTCGCTGTGAACAAGGACATGGGACGCATTCTGCTGAGACGGGGTGGCGAAACGATTGCTGCTGGTAGGTTCATCTCTAGCCCACTCTCACTCACAGACATTCTCAAACACGACAGGGATCACTTTGGAAATTCATCATTGAAATTCGCAACCGAGAAAATGAATTCTATGCCATCCGATATGTACACGGTCTACGTGTTTGCCCGAAATGAATAGCTTGCAAGTATGATAAGTTAAATCTAAGCCGATAGTGATGCGATGGTGTGCGTTATCTGACATAAGGGGGAACATAACGGGTCGTTATCAGAGCGTGGAGGTATCCAATGGGTGAGGGTCGATGGAAAGAAATTGCCACTAGTATGTCCAGAGGAAACACGAGCAGGCTTAGTGCTTGTTCTTCTCTTTTCTCTCCCGTTTCTCATTGGCCTTGTCAAACATATGTTTGATTCTCGAGAACAAGGAGCGCCGCTTCTTATGAGTCAAGGTACTCGAGGTGGGAGTGGAGGGAGAAGAGGCTTGGTCCATAGAAGGACCCGTAGCCTGCCGGCGGTGACCCTGTACCGCAGTTTCGAGGTCCGATTCGGGTTGTTTTGCGGTGGGTTCGAAGGCCGCAGTGGATGTCGGAGCAGGAGTGACATCAACCCGATCGGTGAGTGAAGGGGCATCTTGCGCACTCTGCGGGGTATTGGATTGAGATACTGCGGACTCTAATGGTGCAAATACAACCTCCTGCGCATTCTCAGGCACCGAAGGGGAGGTGGCTCCTTTCGTGAATTGAATGGGCGCATGAGTCGCAAAGCTGTACGAGTCATGTGCCTCTCCATTTCCATTGACTGGTGGAAGCGAGGCAGAACCGCTATCATTGATAGGGAGTATGGAGATACCAGATGACGAGGGTGCCTGCTCGAACGGGGCAAGTTCTGCAGATATCTTCGAAGCAGGAGGAACAGTTCCCTCTGTGGCTGTTGCCGTGTCCTACGGAGGGAAACAAGTTAAATTTCAACTATGACAGTAGAACGGACGCCCATACCAATTTGGACGCGCTCACAGGGGTGTCGGCGGAAGATGCCAAACTAAGACCCTCCACGGTGATCTGTGGGATTGGAAATGGAAGCGACCCCCTGACCACAGCGGGCTCAGCCGGAGGAAGAAATTCTACGGCGGTCACCATAGTATCGACGTCGCAACTGGCGCGCTCAAGAGGGATGGACAAATGTGAGGGTGGGTCGTATACGACAGGGAACGCAGTCCGAGGTTTTTCGGGTGTATGAAGGACGTTGTTGATGTTTCCGCCCCCGTCGTCCTCCTGAGGCCGATCGTCGCGACATTGCCAGAGGCCGTCGACGATGAACTTGTACGCGACCTTCTGCCCCCATGGAACTTTCACAGTACCGGAAAACTCGGTGTCGCCTTTAACCAAATGAATGGAAGACGACCACTACGGAGCTAGGGGGTGAGCGGAACGAAAGAACAGAAAAGGCAAGAATGCTGACCTCGTCGAATGTACCGGTCACAATCACGCCCGTCGGGTGCGGGGATGGCCTGAGCGGAAGCGATGAGGCGGCTAGGCATACGATGCGGTCAACACAGTGCTCACCAGATGAGTTCGAGGTCGTGAAGATCTGCAACGCCCATCGTCTTGGCCAAGTTGGACGTCGCCGCAACCGAAACTGAACTGAGCACGCCAGGACTCAGCCAGCCGGAATTTATGCTTGAATCTGCCATTCCGTAATCACGACACGTGCAAGCGGGCTGCTCGTCTGACCATCCCTGTTCCATTCTGACACACGTACTAGTTACTAGAAAGCCTCAAGCGAACAACGTGTTCAATTACGAGGCTATCACGCCTGCTACCTCCTTATCGTACTTCAAGAAACTTGCCTACTCCACGAGGGCACCGCCGTTACGCACCAATTCCCCGCAAAACTGCCTTCCGGCTCTTGCTTTTTCTTGCCCGCAGCATCTGTGAGCCTCGTTGATCTGGTGGTGTAAAGCCCAGGAAACTCTTTGTAGATCCTTCTGCTCCGTGCAAGTGCTCCTGGGAGCGACGTTCTGTTTCGGATATGGCAGGTGTATACTCCTGAGTATCCGAATCAAGGTAGACGAGCGGCACGGGGGAATCGTATGCGGTGATACCGAGCTGTCGGCAGTAATACTGAACAGCCGCATGGAATGCAGTTCTTCGTGCATTCATCAGCCCCCAATCTCTGTGTCACAATGCGTGTGAGATACAAGTAGATCTGTGTCAGAGAGGGGCCAGATTCTAATACTTACTGCCACGTTCTGAAAGAGAGCAGTCTTTTAGATAGAACCGACACTCCCTATTCAACATACGTACGAGTTGTGAGGGATACAAATGGTGATCTCTAGATGACGCTGAAATGAAAGGTTTTGCAAAATGATCGATGTCGTTGGCTGGAACCATCGATTCTCTTCCGTTGCAAGCCATTCGTTCAAGCGGGCCTCGAGCGCGTCCAGCTTCTCCAGGGGAGTACGCCAAGCGACTTGCATCGTGAGCAACTCGACCATTTTCTGAACTAATAATCAGTCAAGCATCGTGGCGGACAAAACAGACACATGCGTCACTCCGGCGAACATTCACTCTGCAGACTCTTCTTTCAGTAATACACTAAATTTATGAGCGCAAACTCACATAAATTTCGTAAAGAGCTGGCTGTTTGAGTAGTATGTCTCCGTGCCATCTACTCGCACGAACACTGTCTGAATGGCGGGATGAGTATACGAAGGACGAACAACGGGCTGGCAGCATACTGCAAGTAATCCCATCTTCTTCACGATCAAGTTATCGGCTACAAGGATATAAGCCCGACATCGTCGATTATTATCAATGACATCTTACTGTCAATGAAGCACCGATCACCCGTATCGAATGGGCTGGGACGATGTCAGCAAGGGGAGAATCAGGTTAGATGGATGAACCTACTGTGTCACAAACAAGAATATTATGGCGTCGAACGTGTTGCTGGCTGCGTTTTTGAAGACAAAACTCGCTGCAATCGCCAACGAATACATGCTGGTCAACGATTGATCGACGTTGACACCAAACACACTCAGCGAGATGAAAAACAATATGACAAAGGCGAACAACAGCAATATCTGGTCGAGTGTTATGAGAGCTGCCCCAACATCACGCATACTCCGCGACAAGAATCGCCGTTCTTTGTAAATGCGCAGGATGGTGGCCTTGAGCTCAGATCGTGAAATATCACCGTTGTTGTCTTTATCAAAAACGCGAAAAGCCTCTTGAGCATCTCCTGGAGTAGCAAACGCGGGCTGGAAGTCCGCTGATATCAGATAGGTCCTGCGGCGGTCACGGAACGTCTTGTAAATAGCCCGGGCTAGACGCTATAACAAGCAAGGTTAGTCGTCATACCTTCACATGAATGAAGTCCCGTTATACCTTCGCTTCATGGGCTGAGTCGACGCTGTACCTCAATCCGCTCAGATGGTTGTCGTTGCCCGTGATATTACGAGCATCATGCAACACCGCCGACTTGATCACTCGCGCAGCTTGGATGGCTGGATTGTATTCTTCCTGTTGGTTGTGCTGATCGACAGCACGCTTGCGTGAGGGTGGGTATTCGTGGGGTATATTCCGCCTTTCATGAGATGGATCAAACGCCGGAGGGCTCATAGGTGTCCGTGAATCTTCCAATTCATGCGAGTCTGGAGCGATGTCATGAGGCTGGATAGATACCCTCGAGCCCGTTGGTCTCTGCCTCCCTTTGCCTTTATTGTCTTCGACCTCGGCATCATTACCATCATCGTAACCCTGGGAGATACTGTCATCGCACTGGCGGCGGTTGGAGTCTTTTTCGCTGAAGGGGTAGATGAAACCAAGGTTGAAAACGCCATGTCCACTGCTAGACCGGTGCCGAGTTCGAGGTTTATACTCGCGAAGCTTTTCAATGACGCGCAGACCGCGCTTGACTTCGTCAAGACGTTCCTTATAAGCAGTTTGATGAAATGCGAAGGCTGCCAGGTGAGATAAGCTTGACTTGGAAATGTTGGAAAACTCCTCCATACCAATAGCATGAGACAACATCTTTTGAGAGCATATCACAAGTGTTAAAAAGAACAGAAATTCAATAGTTTGAGCAACCTGTGGATGTCATTTGGCTTCTCGGCCTAGGAAAGTCTGCTAGAACACTCACGCGATCAGTGTATGGAGCAAAACTGGTTCCATTAGCACCGCTGTTGTACAGCTTGAATATGTTTTGGAACAAAATGATCCAACTGAGCCAAGCGCTAGCAGCATACAACACAGGCTTGAAGGTATCTTTGACAGAATCATACAATTCGATGTGGGACTTGACCTCCTCGGAAACATGACCCCATGAAATGGATATCAAAATGCGTGTTATTGAGGGTACGATGTCTACGATCATTGCGAGGCTCCAGGATATGACGACATTGGCTGCCGCCCAAAAAAGCCATGCTTCGATGTTTTGGTCGACATAGTGTCGGTAACTGGTGGGGTGTGGTTTATACCAAAAGAAGTGGACGAGTAGGGCGGGAGTTGCTAGGAGGCCGGCAAGGAAGGTCGAGCCAATCAAGGAGGAGAACAAGATGGTGAACAGGCTGCAAGTGTGATGCCCTCAGTAACGTTTATGCGCACACGAGAAACGCGCGAACCGCCAAATCGTCCAGCGTCTCGCCCTGAGATTCACCCCCATTTGTTTCCCGAACTTGACTTCTTCGTCGGCCAAGTCCTCGTCGCCGCTCCAATCGAATTCGTCGTCGTCGTCGTCTTCGTCCATGCCTGCGAACGAAGGAGTGCGAGACTCGAGCTTTGGAGGAGTATTGATGTATTGTGCTGATGGCGCATGGTCAAGCTCCTCGGGGTAGTGGACGGTCGGCCTCGCAGACTGTTTTTGAGAGATATCTGGGCTCTCGCTGTCCTGTCTGGCGTAATGCTTCGCACGAGGCATACTTAGGATTTGCGGAGTGATGGAAGTTGGCTTGACGGCGCTGTTCTGCTTGTTACCAGGGTGGTCGCGAGAGCGTCGTTACCTGATCCTGCAACTCGACTTCCTACGATTCGCTTTACGCCGCCATCCAGTCCGACAGGAACAGCCATGGAATATGTCTCGGAATCATTCCAGCAGCAATGACAAATGCGGTCAACTACATCATGATACGGTCTGCTCCACAAGCCCCTTTTAACGCAGATGAGCCTGGACGGCGTGCTGCTGCAAGCTCGATCTTACAGAACTACCCTCTTCCACGATGAGTGCTGAGCTCCTTGCCGACCCCAAGGCCGTCAAAAAGACTGAAAAGGCCATAATAAAGGAGGCCCAAGCTGACGAGAAGGACTATAAGCATGCTCTGAAGGAGCTGAGGCGCACCGAAAAGACGGAAACGAAGGCTTCAAAGGTGAGCTGATTGGATCGTCGAGGATCTCTGTTGACTCTCGCCAAGGCTGCCAGTAAAGCAGAGAAACATCTGAAAATGATGGAGGACAAGGAAGTCAGTACGATCAGATCGCTCCAGAAAGCTACGCACAAGCATGATCAGGCCGTGACGAATCTACACACCGCACAGAGTGATGTTGGGGTGAGTCTCGGAGCATTTGGTTTTTCCCCGTGATGAACTGCGACGCTCTCTTTTAGATTCAAAAACAACACGCTCAGAGGATAAGGAACAACGCCGATACTCTGAGAGTTCGTGCAGACGAGCTCTTCAAGGCCAAACAGGTCCGCGAGGTGCGCATCTTGTCCTCTTCCCGTCCGTCGACTGACGAGATAACCAGGACGAGCGCAACCACAAGCTGGCAGATCTCCATTCAGCCACGTGACTGTATTATCATTATCATTATTTATTTTACCAAATATTACGTGTGATGACTAAGCGTCGGACGTGTTTTCCAATGGTCCGGGTTGAGCATGGCGCACTTCGAGCTCGCTGATTCAGACGACGACAAAGCATCGCTGAGCGTCGACGGCGACATCGACAACACACACCATCGCAAGATCGCTCTCCGTCGCTGCCATGAACAAAAACCCGTTTGTTCCCCAACCGACTTTTAATCCGCCCCAACCACCCCTTCCTCCTGGCCCTCCGCCAGCAGGACCACCCCCGGACTACTCTGCGTATTGGACTGCAGCAGCTGCCCAGCACCAGCACCAAGCTCAGCAACCCTCAACTGCAGCCGTGGCCGTCGCTTACAACCCACAATGGAGCACTCCGCAACCACAGAGACCGCCTCCAGAACAAAGTGCATTGTACGCAAACTACGGTTATGGTGGCCAGAACATGCATTGGCAACAAAGGCAACAGCAACAGCCGCAACAACAGCCGCAGCATTATCAGCCAGTACAACCCATGCCTCCACCCCCACCTCCACCTCAGCCCCAACCGCAGCCCCAGTATAATCCTTACCAAGCCTCCGTCGGCTTTCAGGCATATGTGCCCCAACCCCCCCCACCCCTCATATCGCAGCCGACGTACCCCAAACCCCGCCAACGCGTGGTCCAGATCGGGAG